>VXCM01005858.1:6402-30984 GCA_014773175.1 Lucifuga dentata
TGTGTGTGTGTGTGTGTGTGTGTGTGTGTGTGTGTGCGCGTGCGCTAGGTGATTAAATGCATTTTCAGACTTCTTACCTGATTTTCTAGGTGTGTCCAACAGTATGGTGATGCAAGCCAGGTTTAAAAAAGGAAAGGCATCAACATAGCTCACATTTTTAATCAGACGATTTACAGCACATAAGCGATTATTCAAACTTTAACAAGCTGGAAGGTATTCTACTCTGATTTTATTCACATTTTAAACCTGTTTTTACCTTGCTTTACTGTCATTTTATGGCCAGATACATATCTACCCTATATGTTTCCCAAATTACTATTACTTTCATTATTACTGTAACTATTAATTTTACTACTACTATTACTATTTATTTACTCATTTTTGATTCTTGTACAGGCGGCACAGTGGCTCAGTGGTTAGCACTGTTGCCTCACAGCAAGAAGGTCCCAGGTTCAAATCCGACTGGATCCTTTCTGTGTGGAGTTTGCATGTTCTCCCCGTGTCTGCATGGGTTCCCTCCGGGTGCTCCGGCTTCCTCCCACCTCCAAAAACATGCATGTCAGGGGAACTGGAGACTCTAAATTGCTTGTAGGTGTGAGTGAGTGTGTCTGTCTCTATGTGACAGCCCTGTGATAGACTGGTGACCTGTACAGGTGAACCCTGCCTTTCGCCCAATGACTGCTGGGATAGTTAGTTGTCCTGTTAAGCCCCCCCCCCCCCCCCCCCNCCCCCCCCCCTTAACAGGACAAATGGGTATAGAAAATGGATGGATGGATGATTCTTGTACCGAATGGCAGATTTAAACATTGGTTCTACAAACACAACTTTGCTGACCACTGCTTATTAATAAAATGTATATGAAATGTATATGCATTTACCTTCGCCAAAGGGATTATACATGATTTCCACCCATGTCTGTTGCTTTGTTTGTTTAATTGTTAGCAGGATTACTCAAAAAGTTCTGAACTGATTTTTATGAACATTGGTGGAAATGTGGGGTATGGCCTAGAGAAGAATGCATTTTGGTGCAGATCAAGATCCAAGAATTTTTTTAAATGATTCCTTAACATTACAAGATTATTATTATTATTATTATTATTATTATTATTATTATTATTNTTAAATGATTCCTTAACATTACAAGATTATTATTATTATTATTATTATTATTATTATTATTATTATTATTATTATTATTTTGTGAATTTTTTCAAAAGTAATACACCAATCTCAAGGAAAACAAAATCAACCATATTTACCTCATCATAAACTGTGAAATGGTGTATTTTAGTCCTGATCCAGACATTTTAAAAAGAACGACTGGTTCTTATGACAAATAAAACATTGGCCATCTCTGTGCATTTAAAGAGTCACTTTGCATGCTTTAGCCAATAGTTTTAATTGATTTATTTATTTTATCTTCCAGGCAGCCATTGGTTTCTATTCTGAACAGTAATGTGTGAAAATCAGCTTACACAGGCAGAAAACTTGTAACTTGAGTCTTAAATTGTTTTGGATTGATTTGATTCCTCTGGGTTGGTGTGTTCACATTCTAGCGAAAAGCCCTGACATTTTAGATTTGAGAGTCAGCTGTTGAAACCAATGAAAAACCAATGACTGACTGTCTGCTAGTAGGAAAAATTGCATAAATGAAAAAAACCCCCAAAAAACTATGCTACAATAATCTTGTAATGTAAGTATGTCAAATTTGTCTTTGTCTGAGGGAAAATGTGTCACTTCTACACTGTCATTAAAAATTTCTTATTTCTCTGAACATTCCACATTGGAGAATGGTTAAGCAGAGCCTTTTCACTGTCTTCTTTCTTCTTCTTTGTCTTCTGACTGGCTAAGCTTTGACATCACCTTTCTGTGATCATTGTACTTACAACCGTGTGTGGGCGAGTGAGGGAGGGAGACAAAGAGACAGATGGTACATTTTCTTGTCTGTGGCTTTCTCTACTTCCTCTCTGCCACTGCTTTGTTTTCCTTTCTCCCCATCTTTCCTTCTCTGTCTCTTCTGCCATCCCTGCCATCCCTCTACCCCTGTACACACAAAGCACAATTCACACTAACACACATGGTGTGGTCGCATGGTGGTCACAGTAAGATGTGACACGAAAGAAGGACACATGCTAGTATGGTCCGCTATGAGCCCAGTAATGGATCACTGCAAATGTTTTCAGTGGCTCAGTGTGTATGTGTGTGTGTGGTTGTTTGTGGGAGGCCTCCTGAACTTTTTGGTGTTAGTCAAGACTGTGAACATACCACACACACACACACACACACACACACACACACACACAATCTCGGCTACAATCACTTTGCTACTTTACATTCAAATCTTACCTTGGCTGTGGTTGTGATTAAGTTTCTTGTCTCAGAGGAGAGCAGATGCTATTGTTTCCTCCCTTTGGCTGCCTTGAAGGGAATGAGACTTGAGATCCCCATTTTGGCTCAACCACCTTGCAGTTGCAGTGCATCTATGAGCACCGACATGTAGCGGGATGAAACTGCAGGTAATATATGGTTGCCATTACACAGAGCCCTGCTGTTTAACCCCTTTCATAGATCTCCCACCAGAATCACCTTGATCTAGTATTCAGAGTTAAAGCTTTTTCTCTGTAAACTGACTTTGTGGGCAGAGATATGTGACCAGCTTTCCAATGTTTTCCAGTCTTATTCACACGTGTGAACATATGAACATTATGTGTCCTGTGTAATGAGAAAAATAATCTTGCTCTCCTTTATGTTTGTGTTGTATTCCCCCTGCAGACCAATAGGTGGCACTGTAACACTTTGTTTTTACAGTGGGAAGACCTGTCCATGGTACTGAATGTAAATCTCTTGATCCGCTGTTGTGAAGGGAGAAGAGGAGAGAAGAGGAGAAGAGAGAATGGATGGGATGGAGTGAATGTAAACAAGAAGATAAAGATGAGAGCAAAAGGAGAAAAGCAGAAAATAAGGGTACAATATAAAGACAGTACAAGCAGGAAGTGAGAGACAGTTCAGGAGAAGTTAATGGTAAAGATGAAAGAAAGAATTCATGGAAATGGAATACAGCAAAAGGGTAGAACAGGTAGCTGGAATATGCAGAACGTGTACTAGAAATGACTAAATCATAAATGAAGGCAGGAATAATATAAAATTGCAGATATAAGACAAGATGTGAATAGAAAAGAGGTACAGGTCTGAGAGAACACAAAAGAGAGAAAATAGGAGGTTGAGATGGAAAGTGAGAGCAGGAGGAACACCATGCCTGTCACTTCAATAAACAGAAGGTGGGTTAAGTAAGAAACGAGTTTTCCCTGCAGGCAGAGAGCTTGGTTTTCATCAGCTGAAAGATGAGATAGGCAGAATTGTGGACATGAAGGCATGATGACCAAATGTATGGAGAGATAGAGTCTGATTGAATGGAAAGAAGATGAAGCAAAGACATGGAAATTGAATATAAGAAGGGAGTGGTGAGACAAGGCAAGAAAAAGAAGGTAGAGGATGAGAAAAAGCAATAAAACAAAAGCAAAAAATGAAAGCCTGAAAAGACTAAAGGCTGGCAAAATGCGTGTGTATGGATATTAATGTGTGTGTCAATTCTGTGCATTTGTTGTGATTTTGTTTTTCACAGACAAGAGTTTATGTGTGCATGAGCGAGAAGAACTGAGAAAGAGACATAGACAGATGGTACTAAGATGGGTGTGTTGTGTCCGTCTGTGTATTAGTGTGTGTGTGTGTGTGTGTGTGTGTGTGTGTGTGTGTGTGTGTGTGTGTGTGTGTACTGATGATCTCTGATGCAGTGGCAGCAGCAATACAGTATGCCTGACATAGATAGCAGGATTTATGTTCTTCACCAGCCTACAGATGGTGACAGGGGAAGCCTCTGCTTCCCTTCATTCCTCTCCATGACACTCTTTCACTGTCTGCTCCTACCCAACCCCTATCTACCCAACCTTCTCCTCCAGCCCCTCTGGGTGTATTTACTTTGCTCTGCCATACACTGACAATGGTCCAGTAATGGAATTGAAGTCAAAAGTCTCTATAATCTATGGATCTCCTTTTTCCTGTAGTTTTGTTCAGTAGTGGAAAGTAGTGGAAAGCAGGTTTTAAATGTTCCACATTCACAAGGTGAACTGGATGAGATGACTTGTGGAATTGATGATTTTTTTTTTTCAGTCTGCCTTTTTTTCCAGTATTACATCAGGTAAATAAAAATGATTACATTAGGGATTATTGACACACCTGTCTCATTTTTTTTTTTTTTTTTTTTTTTTTTTTTGGAAAACAATAAATGCAGACAGACACTGTATGATTTAGGATCCATTTAACATTGCTTTGGCAATTGCCTAATTCTTTGAGTATGGTAAAGTTTCAGCCTGATCATTGGAGAGGGCTGCAAGCCTGATATAATTGCCCAGACAATCTATGATTGAATGACTGGGTGATCAGATTGATTTCTGACACATGCCAGCATTTTGGTCAGTTGGTCAATTTGAAAAGTGTCGTGACTTCAATTGTTAACGTCACAGTTGGATTTCCAAAAATTACAGCAAAGACCTGAATGCATCTGCATGCGTCATTATTTTGTGGATGTGGCCATATTGTTTTGAATGGAATAAAGATTAATTGGAAATCATCAATAGACAAAACTGTCTGTTGGTTTTGTTCAGTGTGAGCACATTGAACAGCAATTCAAATATGCAGTGAGTTAACACAAACCTACTGCACAAGCTCACACGGCTATATAGTTTAATTCAGTCACAAACCCATATTAGTATCCATACCTGATATTACCCATAAGCTATCGGATTATTGCGAGAGTTCCACTTATTTACTACAGGATGCTAGTCCTTTTATAATACCAATTTGCAACTGCAATTTGCAGTAAAGTTGTATTTAACGCAGGCTTTGCTTTAGCCTCATAAAGCCAGTCTGCTAATTTTTCTTTTCTTGTGGTCTGGTAAGGCTCAGTAGTAATCTTGTTGGTGTAGGGACGTCCTCTATGCAGGCAGCTGGATCAGCTTTCATGCAATCAGATCCACAAAATAAATATGGCACTCAATTCAAAGTCAGAATATGATGCCACTCGTCCTCATTATCATCTTCTAACTACTCTCCATAGTTCACTGATTAGTTTGTTTTCCAGGTGCCAGGTTCAATCGATTCTCAGGATATGACTTCCAAACTAATTTGTCATAACAAAAACTGACCATGTGAGAGTTAGACTAGCTTCTGTGAGGCTGTTGTGGCTCTTACAGAATTTATCTCCAGACACACTCAATCTTATGGGGGCTGATTTTAGAAAAGATCAGTCAATATATTCCTCTCATCCACAGCCAGTTTCCTTCAGCTGCACAATTAGAACAACAATCAAGGATGACTAAATTGATCTGATAGGCTCTGCCTATCCTGCACTGACAACACAGTTGTTGATAATCGTAGAGTATTCTTCTTATCCTTCAGTACCAAACACACAATCAATAAAAAACTGTTCTGTTTTTCCCAAACAAATTCAACACAGTGAGTGTTTCCAGTGCTTCACAAATTTGGAGCCTTATTGTGCGGACACTGAGTGTGGGAGTGGCTCTCCCACACGCCATATTGGAGCCAAAACACAACTTTTTCTTGTCCTGTCTCTCTGCAGCAGTGTAGAGTACATCCAGCTCTCCTTTTGGTAAGAAATTACTTCTAGTTTAATGAAGTCTCCCATCAAGACCATTGGCACTGAACCTCTGCCTCCTGACCTGTCCCACTAAAGCTGTCTATTAGAGGTCCCTGCAGGTTATCGGAGGTGAACAAGCCATTATATTCATTGCCTTGAGATAACCTCTGAGAGTCTGTGAAGCCATCATGGCAATAACCTCTCCATATTAGGACTCCTCTCCATGACATGCAGAGTTTTACAAGAGAAAGAGGGAAGACAAAAGCCAGACAGCATCAGAATAGTCATCCTCTACTGGAACGATGAGGAAGAGCTCCTCATTGATTTCTCAGTAGTTGCATGGTACTCAGTAATTACACAGTTCTGTGGTTACAGAACAAACCACTATCATTTTACATGGGCAGTGACCATATGGCTGAGTAGACTCATTCTGATTGGCTGAGGGTATCTGTTCAATATTCAGAGGCAAGGGCATGATGCAGAGGCCTAATAAGCCTGCTATTGCCATTTTATAATGGAATACATGCTTATTATCAATGCTTATAAGTTGTGTTTTACATATTATATATTATAGAACAGCAATATGTTAAAGTTTGCAGTACTAACAGAATGACATGCTAGCAAAAATGATTCAGGTTGACCTAAATGGATAGTTTCCCCTGGGGCCTGTGATGGGAATATGTTTCTTTTTTTCTTTTTCTTTTGTCTTTACTGCTTCTGTGTATCTATTCCTTCCTCACCTTGCTGTAATCCAGTCATAGACTCATTCTGTCCATTTTTGTCTCCTTTTTATGTTCTATAGTTTTCTGTAACTGCAAAGAAAATTACCTGTTTCCTCCTCACCTTTTTCAATCTTTCTGCTTTTTTACACACACACACACACACACACACACACACACACACACACACACACACACACACACACACATACACACACACACACACACACACGCATACACACACGCTCAGAGATTTGTTCTATCTGCCTCAGTCTCTTGTTGGAGATCAATGCCTCCTCCAGGTAGGCTGAGTTTGAATTATTCTGCCACGCAGTGTGGGAGAGTTAAAGCAGACCAGTGGCATTCTGAGTCAAATTTTATGTGTGCCTCTTAATGCTCCTTTGCCAAAAATAAAAAAAAATAAATAAATGGGATTCAGACTTAACTGTTCTTTTATCTGACCAAGACCTAAGTGGAGGGTTCAGCACTATATTTTGGAAATTGAACTTCATACTGAAAAGATTATTATTAGTAGTAGTATTATTTTGCTTTGATAGACAGATTTTACTGATTTATATACAATATATTTACATTGATGATCATGACAGCACAGCTACTGTAATAAATCCTGTGGTGCAAGAAATTCCACGTTTTGCTTGACCACATGCTGAGTTAACTGCATGGTAGTGTTCAGTTCCCTCTATTGTCACAGCTATATCATACAACATAGCATTACAAGCAGGCCTACATCAAAACAGCATGAATGTCTGTCTCTCTGTATTTGTGTGTGTGTGTGTATTTGTTTTAGCATACACACCTTCCAAAAAACAAACAAAACCAAAAAAAAAAAAAAAANAAAAAAAAAAAAAAAACAAAAAACAAAAAACCAAAAATAAAACAAAAACAACAGTATATTAACAGAGAGTAAAATGGAAAGTGATCACAGAAACAAACAGAAATAATGATTAGTAAGTTACGGAAAGTATATGCCAAAACTCTGTCTGTTACTATGGTTACTGAAGCCCTTAAGCTTCTAACCTATATAGAAGGTTAATTGGATCATAACTTGTGGTTCTAGGCTACATTTCAGCCTCCAACTGTCCACTATGAGGTTCCACAGATATTGTAATCTAGAGACCAACTGAAGAAGTAAGTTTCTTCAATGTTTCACCCTGGCAGTCCCTCATATTATACTCTGACCATGAACCAGATGAAAGAAGATGTCAGAGGAGAAACTCATCAGCAGTGCAGAGCCATAACATAACACAAATATAAAATTGTACCTTAGATCCAGGCCAGAAAACTCAAAGCATTGTGAAACGTCTGCAGTCAGATAGGGGTACCAGGGCTTGTAAACTGACATCTAGTCTATATTCACAGCTGAAATGTTACTTTACTACATTCAGAGTTAATGGTGCTTCTTAAATCATGCATGTTGGTCTTGTTTTGGCATCAGAACTTTGTTCTTTGCACTGAGAAAAGAGCAGAGTGTCAGGTAGGCAGAGAGGTAAGTGATGCACAAATTGCTTACTGCAGAGGAATTTCACAGCTGTTTGTGTGTGTAAGGAGCTATAGTTCAACTTATGTGTATTTTAAATGCACAAAAAAATTATTTTATTTAGGTATTTTTTAAAAAAAGAAAATGAGATATCCACATAACATGTATAAAGAGAAAACACTTCAACTTAATTGAATAAAACATACGTATCTAATTCATATGGCGAGGATGGTGATGCTGGTAGTGAAGTATTATCTCACTGTCCCTTCAGCAAAGCATCAGGCACTTATCAGTCTCAGCTTCACTTCACACCCTCATGAGTTCACACTGGCTCAGAAGATTGCCTTTTCACTGGGAATGCTGTGTACAGATCTGAATGTGTGTTTCTGTGTGTGTATTCATACCTAAATATCAATGATATTGTCATATTGCCAGGAGGTAGGAGGCTCCCAGTTTCTCTCTCATATTCTGTCTGGCAAGAAACAGGAAACAAAGGCCAAGACTTGCAGAAGGAGACTTGGATCCCATTTCTGCAAATCACCAGCGTCTCGCCTTCGCAGTGTGCCCTAATAGAATTAGTCGTCCACTGCCTTTGTGTAGTGCTCATGAGTGTACACGTTTGAATACATAATGCAAGTCAAGTCGAGATCTAACTCACAGGTAGGCCGTTTAGCCTTGCTGTGAAAGATAAATCCAAGAAGGGGTTTTGTGTGTCTGTGCGCGCACGCTTCGCCCACGGCACCTGTCAGTCATTGCTGTCGTTTTTGAATGAGCTTCGCTGGGAGACGAGGACCTATTTGATTTGATTGTTAAAGGGAAGCATACGGCCTGTATCGCTATATCACATGTACAGAGGGAAGAGAACAATGCTATTCCTGCAATATGTCAGATATTCTTGAATGCATGTACACACACTGGTAGCATGCAAAAGACTAGCAAAGACCCAGGCAGACAAAGGCACAGACACATATGCAGAAATGCTTTTCTGTCTTTTTTTTTTTTTTACAGGAATGCTCCTGTGCATTTAAATTAACAGCCTCTACCTTCATCATTTAGAAAAGTATAAAAAGAGAAAAATAGAGGGAAAAAAGATCAAACTACAACAGGAAAGAAAATAATTATACTGTAGTTTACAACTGAGCATGAGAGAAGTTGAGCATATGGGCAGTAAGAAGAATCAGAGAAAGGAAGAGGGAAATGACTGACAGAGAGAGAGAGAGAGAGAGAGAGAGAGTCTGGTCAGAGGGTTGGCAGGTCATCTTCTGTTGAAGAGAAAGTGCTTGGAGTGCAGACAGAGTGTGGGCTAGCGTGGCCTGCTAACCCTAGAGTGCTAGTAATTGGCACTTAACATTAAACAGTCCATCTCCCTCTGGGATAATAAGAGTCTCAGAGAAAGAGAGAGCTGTGGACTTTCAAAGAGCTAAGATGAGGGTTTCTCACATGGACAAACACTACCTCCAGAGAAATGTGGAAGACAAATGAAATCATTTACCAAGAATGTTACTGCTGTAATTTGTTTTACATATAGAATGTCAGCAGAATTGTGCCATGAACTTACACATTTAATAGCATATTCTTCATGCTTTTCAGTATAGCTTCCAGCATTTGGTCTATAGTAGGGCCAGCAAATAGCAGAATGTGAGCCAAATATGACCCTTGAAATGATTTGGCTTCCTCACAAAATTGGAAAATGTTTCTGTTTTTAAGATTACATTAAAAACTTTAATGATGAGCTACCATAAGTGTGCATTACAATCTAATGCTAAACTATATTTGTAGCTTAGCTTCTTGTTGAATACACAAATGGTAAAAATGATTTCTGAACAGTCAAATCATAAATTACATACTGTTGAAGCACAAACACTACTGAAACAATATGGACTCTTATTATATCAATTCATAATATACTCATAACACTTACTTAAATATGTAGTATGAACATTAATATATCCTGGCATTGTATAAAACTCACCAGAATTTTTTTATTATAACTTTTAATTATATATCTACAAGAAAGCATTAAATATCCTTTTTATGCTTCTATTTTATTAAACACATAATGACTACAAGAGATATTACCAGTGTGATAGAGGGTGATGTAATGTATGACGTGATATATGATATACCATAAGATGTACAATGTTAACATCAGCTTGAACACAACATGTAGCTGCAGTATATTCCTCTTCTAAGGAGTTGCAAACTGCTATTATATGATTATACTACTTTGCTCCGACTGTTTGGAAACTTTCNTTTTTTTTTTTTTTTTTTTTTTTTTTTTTTAATAAGCGATTAACTTAAAACTTTTATACCAGTGCAGTCTGAGTGGAGCTGCATAATTGATTTTCATTAATTGCAGGTGCTGTTGCAACTGAGATTTGAGTCCTGCATGAATTAACACTGCACACACAGTTCCCCCATCAGGAAATATATCTCAACATGATAGACAGTAAAGGTTGAATTAGGATTTTAAGAAGATGAAAAGCTCAGTGCAAAACTCATTAGAAATAGTTAACAACTGACACTGCTTTATTAAACATGTACTTACAGTATGCACACACACACACACACACACACACACACTCGAAGACACATNTTTATTAAACATGTACTTACAGTATGCACACACACACACACACACACACACACACACTCGAAGACACATATTCATCCACCACCACTCCTGGGACTTAATTATTGCCACATATGAGAAGAAGGAAGCTCCCTTATATTATTTACACTGTTTCATTTCCCTTTTAATATTCAAGAAAACCTCATTAAAGAAAAAAAAATCTCCTTTGCTCACAACAGAGAAAACAAATCCTGATCAAATAAGACTATCTTTCACATCAGAGTGGAAGAAGGAGGAGCACAAAGAGGTGCAATATGAAGAGGCTGGATGGTTTTGACTGGATTAGAAATGGATATTATACAAAATTAACAAGAGTCACCTTTACTCTCCACATCACCCCTTTGTCTTCTCTCAATGACTCCATTTGCTTTTGATGTCTCGATTCCTTCTTTTTCATTTGTTGTCTTCCTCAGACCTTTAGTTCATATCTGTTTGCCTGTGGCACACAAGAGGAGATGCTTTCATTAATTACATTGGCAGCATTTCTGTCTTTTCTCTTTGCTATGCCCCCAAGGATTCATGACCCTGAAAGTCAGAGGAATTGAAGATTTATCGTGCAGCGGTTACAGCTAAGTAATTTCCAGTGTTTTTATGAAAAGGGTGAGAACCACCTGGCTTTGAACCTTGTATTCAATCTGCAGCAGCTTTCTTTTGTGGTTCTATTTTCTCAGCTGCTTGTACCCATTTCTCCCTTCACCTGTGGCCATTCAGCTTAGTTTTTCTAGGCAGCGTGCCATTGGACACGTATAATACATGCTCTTATACTTTTGATGCTCTCCCAGCGACTGCAAAACACATAAGTCAGGTCTCCAAACAGATCCTTCAAAAATGTTCTGTCCTGTAACAGAGCAAAGAGTGCTTTGCAACAGGAAGATTACATACCCATAGACAACAGAATATTAATGAAGTCACATCCATCTTGAGACATATCCAGTGATTTCATATTCTGCACACCAGAATTGTTTTATTTGATTTAACAGCTCACTTTTAAGCAACATAAAACAGCTACACCATCTTGTGCACAAAAATCTGCAGGGACTTGTATGCATTATTTACACTGTGGATTTTTCATGAAATGATGTCTCTTTTCATGAAATCCATGTTATTCACATCATATAGAATATTAAATGATACAGTGCCTTTGTACCATTTTCATTAATTCTTACTGATTTATAACCATTGGTGCATGTTCTGTATAGATAGACTATAGTGCACTGACTTACCTGTGGAAATTTCCCTGATACAGATTCTTTATTGGAGGCTGGAGAGTTACAGGAGGTCAGTACATTCAGCACATGTACTGAACTCTGCATAGAAATTTGATTAGTCATATAGCACGAGTAATGTTTATCAAATGTTAAATTATATTATCAACATAGCATCAATCATTAAAAAAAAAAAAAAAAAAAAAAATCAGCCAAAACAACTCCAGCCTGATTTTTCTCATTGATTAATCTCCTTTGATCTATTTCAACATACAGTATTTCATCTTTCTATTATATTTACACATTTTATTATTTTTCATTTTTCTAATTTTGTTGTTATATTGTTTTATAATGATACTGTTTTATGTTTTCAGCAATTTGCACTATTTTACTTTTACTTGGTGATTGACGCTTCTTGGCTATTTGTACTTTCGTCTGCAACAAAATAACTAATGCTGCTCCCTCCTTCAAAAAAAAAAAAAAAAAAAAAAAAAAACATTAATTTAAATGAGAGCAAGCTGGAAATTAGTCATCTGCCTTTGAACCTTCCTAAGTACAATGAGCAGTAGGCATCCACAGTGCAGTGCATGGAGACTTCTCACAAGTTTTCACTTGTTGGGGAATCGTACTAACAGGAAACCCAAGCAAATGGGGAGAACATATAAACAACACAGAGAGGACCAGGACCAGCATGGGATTCTTTTTTTATCCTTTTTGTAAGGCAAAATTACTATAGGTCCATCGTTCCACTCTTTACAATGCTATAGTGACAACATTGATTAAAAAAAATCAGTATTTTTTTATTTTTTGTCTGGGAATGCTACTGCCTTGGATGTGAAGCAACAGAAGTAGCTTATGCCACAAAGATGCCCACAACAAGAAATCCAAAATTTTAAAAACTGAGAAAGTAGTTAAGTTGTATGTTTTAAAGACTGCAAGTATTGTACTTTATGATGATTTTTCTGATGTGCACAACAGTTTTTCCCCTCTTCATATATCTGTTTGGATAATGTATATCTGATTGTGTTGCTTTTATTTCTTTGCACTGTATCTTAATCCTGTATTTTATTTTACAGTTGGGTGCTTTTATTTTGTGTATAGGATGTGGTAGTTGCAAAGTGTGAGGCTTCATATCCCAGGTACGCTTGCATGATTTGACACAGGTGTGTTCAATCCTGCTCCATTATAAGATATTAGTGCTCTTTGTTGAATATATGCCCGAAAGCTTGGCAATAAAGACTTTTACTTGCACTGGATCCAAGTGTGCAGAGCTTTTTCTATCTATGTTACTTGTGCTTTTTTGCACCTTGGCTTTTTGTCATGGGTGCAGTGATTTATTTCTAATTAAAACCTGAGAAAGTAAAGAAGTGTTAATATGAATGACTGTACAGTACTGAAATTGATAGGGAGACAGGGCAATTGAACTGGATTAGTGTTGTTTTTTTTGTTTTTTTTTTAATTGATATGCCAGGTAAAGGCTTAGCGTTGATGTGAGCTTTTTTTTNTTTTTTTTTTTTTTCTGTAGCACTGCTGCTGCTGACACTTGTAGAATGGCCAGTGCTTGCTCTGTTCCCTTTTTGTGGCAAATTAGGGTTGCTTCTTGACCAGTCTTACACTTACATCATGCAAATTAGGGGCCGTCTAATCATGTGCTTCTGTGCAAGTTGAAATGCACTTCAATCAACCATTGTATTAAAACACATAATACAGAGAAGTGTGAAATGCTTTGACAAATTTAAATGGCATCCATCCATCCATCCTTTTCTCAACCCATTTATTCTCATTCAGGGTCAGAGCGGGGGGGGNGGGGGGGGGGGGGGTTAATGGACTCACTGCTTTGCTTCATGACAGCCCTCAGTTCACTTGGACTATCCATAGCTAGTTGTTACATCAATTACTTTGTTAACAAGGAGCATAGAATTAAGAAGTAATTTGGAAATGCATTAGGCTCTATATAGACAGTAATAGTACACCATGAGAGTCCATGGTAACCATGACTGGTCATGAACTAAGAAAATTCCTGACCAGATACAGTCTGAGCAAAAGGTAGAAATGCTGTAACTAACAGGCTGAACATGAAAGTCACTGCACTCCCAAGGAGAACTGCATGTTACTGCGTATTCTGAAAACACCTACTTCTCCAAATTTCAGATTGCAATGAAGCTGGAAATCATCATCATCATCATCATCATCATCATCATCATCATCATCCATTTAAAATGGCAGATCAGTGTGCTGTGGGATTGGACAGACACCAAAGTGATTTGTTCACCTTCTTGGCTCTTCCTTAACCGGGTCAAATATCATGCTCCTGACTGTAAACTACAACACTTTACATGCAATAGAAGGACATATGAAGCAGATCTAGTGAGCACACATTAAACCTGCATTTGATCCTTTCAAGAGCCAGCAGTCACAGGTGGTCATCACCATTTAGAGACAGAGTGCATAACTGTATAGTTCCATACACAGAACTACATCATATAAATTGAGGACCAAATAAAGCATTTTATTTTGTTTTAGTTCTCTTGCACATATTCATTCTCTCTCTCTCTCTCTCTCTCTCTCTCTCTCTCTCTCTCTCTCTGCGTGTTGGCTTTTTTTTAATTATTATTTTTTTCTTTTAGCTTTCTTAGTTTTAATGCCAATAACATTAAGTTCATGTTCCAGCCTGTGCTCTGAGGTCGAATGCAGATTAGAAACTTCATTTCCTATTATTGGTATAAATTTGGAGGATTGTGTGCTATGATGGAGGTACTGAGTGCTATCTAGTTTGTAAATGAAATCTAGAAGGCCACGTAAATAATGCCAAGGACTTCAAGACCCCACACAAAAACAAACCAACCTGGTGCTGGTTGCTAGGCAACAGTTGCTGGGTTAGACATGGCACCAAGAGGTGCACAGCCATAAAGAGGCAAAAAAAAAAAAAAAAAAAAACTGCAGAAGGCCTATATTTAACTGAAGAACCTGAAACCTAAACAAAGTATTATAGAGTGTGCTGCCTATGGGTGCCCTATAAAATATTACAGAGGTGCTCAACGTGCTCTATACTCGTGCTGCTGAAGTGAAATATCCCTTTGGGTAGACTTTAAGAAGTCCTTGAGGTAGTCCTTGAGTTTGGTAGCTGTGTATTCACATTCCATAACAATGCTGTCCACTGTGGAAGAGTACTTTCATTTCTTGAAAAACAAAACAAAACAAAACAAAACAAACAAACAAACAAAAAACAAATAAACAAACAAAAGAAGAAAACAATAGATCTTATGTAGAAAACTATATTCAGCAGAAAAAAAACAAAAAAAAAACTACTGCATTTAAAGCCTTTACAGACCAGGCATGAATATTCCTTAAGATTATTTATATAACCCTGAAGGAACTGACATTACATTGTGCAATGGAAGCTTGTAAACCTGTGTGGAAGTTACATTTGGCAGAAACAACAACAANTTTTTTTTTTTTTTTTGTTTTTTTTTTTTCAATAAATACATGTCAGATTCAGCAAACAGAAATCAAACACACGCCATTTCTATATTCAAGCAAACATGTTCAAACAATATATCAGTGATTAGGGAGAGTTGCTGACAGCTCCAGATTCAATACGGCACAGCATTCCATCCTAATAAGAAGAAGTTCTTTCAGAGAGCAGACTTGTTAATAAACCTGTTGAACTTATTGATACTCTGTCGTCTACTTCTAGGCCATCTGAAAAATGTACTTGCCATGGAGATTAGAATTAAAGGCCTGGCTGTAATAATAGCCTGTCCTATATAAAGGACAGGATCACTCTTCAGCTGAGGTAAAATAAGGCCAATATCTGTGCTGAAAAGCATTTTAATGAAGTGCACAGAACACTAAATCAACTACGGTCCTTCTATTGTAA
Organism: Lucifuga dentata; assembly: GCA_014773175.1. Taxonomy (NCBI): domain Eukaryota; kingdom Metazoa; phylum Chordata; class Actinopteri; order Ophidiiformes; family Bythitidae; genus Lucifuga; species Lucifuga dentata. Next base: position 21,990 of record VXCM01005858.1, read on the forward strand.
GCCTGATCTAACAGGTTCCAAAACACAATTATAACATAAATCTCTTGGACTGTTTTCATTTTGCATTTTCCCCAATTTCAGCTGTGTTTTGCTATTTCATGTCCAAGAACAGGACACAAAATAATTTATCCATATCACGTTATGTCGTGAAAATGCTTTTCTTACCAAATATACCAATGAATCCTATAAAACTTCTTAAAAGTTTTATACTGCATTGTTGTAAACACTTTTTGCGCTTTGATAGGAAGAAAGGCATTAAACTTGTCCATAATTATCACTGATAACAACAAATTACTACAGCATAACCACATACATGAATAAACTAACCAACACAAACAGCTGTCCAGCCTTTTAGTACCTTGTGTTAAAATGCTGCGGAGTCTTTGACACCTTGAGCACATAGAGCCAAAGAGCCTCTGAATCTGTGTTTACAGATTATCATCAACTCTTGCAGCCTGATTAAGTTGTGATCTATTAGTAAGCAGATTTTTACTGTAATAAGATTGCTTGTGTCCTGGGGATTGCAGAGGCACACGTGTACAATGCACAAGAAGGATTAGTCAAGCTGATAATTGTATCAAAGTGCTGGAGTTACACAATCAATAGCAAACAGACCACTGGTCCCTACAGTTCTGGACTCTCTCACTGTGACCAGCTCAAAGAATGATGTCTTCACACAGGCTAGCAAGGTCATGTCAAGTCCCATTTATAAAGCCCAGTATCACACATAATGTCTTGCAGGGCATTAGAGGTCCATGATAGCAACAGATCCCACCCAGCCCATGCTGTCAAGATGACAAGGAAAAAGAAAAGAAATATTATATTTTGCAATATAATATTTATCTGGTGGCTGCATCAAATAATCCACAGCTATCCAGAATATTATAGAGAAGCATAAAAACACACAACATCTCTCAGTCTGCTTGTGACTGTCGGTCTACAAATGTGTTTCTCTGTCTGTCTTTTTCTCTCTCTCTATCCTTAAATTAGAGTGATCATAATTTCTAATCATGGATATCAGTTTTATTACATAATAGACTACTATGTTTATTTGTATGTTTTATTCTTATTGTGAGTGATCACTGTAAGACTCAATTTATTGCACCATGTGCACCATTATGCACCACCTTTTCTATTATTTAAGTTTTAAATCAAATCAAATCAACTTTTTTGTCCACCTTTGTAACCCAAAAGTGGAAATTTGTCTTTGGCTTGCAACAAAAGTTAACAAACAACTTTGGACAATACAGAAAGTAAATAGACACTAATTGTACATAAGTATCTTTAAAAACAATCACATCACAGATAAAAAGATTACATCACAGGTAAAAAGTGCTAAGTATTGGAAGGATTAAAGGCAGCTGTTTGTTTTAATGGGACAGACTGGACACAGTGGAAAACCTCATTCCCAGAAAGCTGAACATAACATGAGCCTGACAAACTTCAGAGATGGACTGAACATGGGCTAGTTTTAATAATTTGAATGTGTCACCCAGAAACTAAGTTAGGTGGCTGCTTAGCCCATCTCAATTTATGCTTAACTTCTCACATATACACTCCAACTTGTGTGACCGACTTAAGTCACCAACTCTGACCCTTAGTGATGGTAGCAGGGTGTGCAACATCACACATCTGACCGAAGCCACACCCCAAAGAGAGAAATACACATTGTAGTTTTCTAGAATAGTAACAGATATATGCTATCACAATCTATTCAACTCACTATTTGGAATTTTTATGCTGAAACTTAATATTTATTCTCTGCACGGCTCAGCCATACACAGGGGCCAGCAAGTCACTCACTCATTCTCTCAAGCCTAATCAGCTAATTAATTAACCTGTCAATCACACATCAAAGGTGACACCCAGCAGGATAAGTCTTCCAGGTTTGGAAACTTTCCCATCTGCGATGAAACTATGTGCAACTTTGGGGAACCAAGCATTTGGACCAGAAATAAAGATGAAAACTAAAGAAAGAGCTGAGAGAAAGGCCACAACACAATTAATAAATTTTTTTTTTTTTTTTATTATTTGCTTTATGTGAATTATGTCTCACACATAATGCTGATGTGGTATTTATTTGAGAGGGGTGTAAAGGAACTAGACAAAAAAGACATTTAATGAGAAGGGACTTTCAAAATAACTAAATTACCATTGCAGAAAGTGCTATAATGATTGGTCATATTGTGCTGCACACAAATTAGCAGCATTTATCAGCCTTTTTATTAGAAATGTTTCCCTACACACATGAAATGACTGGTGATTTGTTGACAGAAGATCTGGCTTGTTTGGATCTGTTTGCTTTTTTGTGTTGTTTTGTAAACTCATATATCAAAGTGTTGATTGCCTGACGTCTGTCAGAGCTGACATATGTTGCTAATCAAACAAATGTAGCAACAGAAATTTACTGCACAATTAAAGTAAGTATAGCTGCATTTAGTCTGTGTTCATTCACTGAAGAAGCTGAGGCAGTTAATGTGGGTCATAGGTCTGGTTATTCAAATCTTGATTTCTCTCATTAAAATTCCTTAAAAAGAGGAAAGCAAAGAAAATGATAGATTATAGGCCACAAAACAGTCATTAGCAGCTTCAAGATGGGGAATTGTGGGTATACCAAGAACAAAACTAATCCCAAATCCACTACAGACCAACCAAAAACCACACAGCATACAAATGTGGCACCACAAACTGCAAAAAGATAACACTACAAATCCAAATGGAAACGTCCACCTGTAGCCACTCCTGTGACTGGAAACCACAGCCAACACTTTGATGGGAAAGAAACTAAGAGATCAAAATAACCACTCTTGTCCTAAATGTGGATCACCATCAAATCAACACCAACCAACTGAGAAAATTGTTACTCCACCACATTTATCCAGAAAAAAAAAAAAAAAAAAAAAGGTGCCACATTGCCATGATACTTTGCAGCTCACAGATTCTAACAAGAACCTAATACCCAACAGAAGCATGTTTGTAAATGTACAGTACAGCCAAGATCGCAACAGATTAAAAAAATAAATAAAGCAGTCTCATGTAGAGATAAGTTACTCAGTGATGCATTTACAAATAAGCCTTGTGCCACAGGCTGATGTATGAAATGCAAGAGGGACAGCCAACAGGCCTCCAATAAACTATTAACATATAGTTAATAGTTTATTAACTATAAACTATTAACCACTTCATGTAAATATGATAAATAAAACATGACTTTGATAAGATACCTCTGCAAATTCTCATTAACATGTCAATCTAACTGATACAATAAAAGCTGATGTCACTTTTCATGTGATGCAGTAGTCTGTGCATGAAACATGTGGCCAGAAATTCCCCTGATATGCTGTATATGTCTTCTGTTGAAAGTGGGGAGGTGCACAAAATAAAGTAAAAAGAGAAAGTCTGAAAGAATACTGGAAGCTAAATGCCTGGTCCTATTTGTTAGCAAAGTCAAAACCATGAAGACTTCAAAGGATTTTCTGGTTACCCAAAAATGTAACATACCTGAATATAACATATAAAATGGCAGCTTTTGTACATAAGGCAGGAAAAAATTCCAGCCCAGGTTGGGATTAGGTGCAGGACTAAATCAATGTGTAACTGTGCGGACTTATTGCTCTAATAAAAAGCTTTTGGAAGCATAAACATTAGTGTGGACTACTTCCTTTTTCCTTATTACTAAACTTCTGTACATACCCAAATTTTAGCACCAGATTTCTAGTGATCCATTTCTTTCTTTTCTCTTCAGTCTTTAGCAGACTGTGAAACAAACGATAAAGCTATACCGGATCTGACTTTTCTGTGTTTTTTCTTCCTGTTTTTCTCCTATGTTTTTTATATCCTTGTATCCTTGTGAATGCACAAGTTAGAGATCCTGAATATTTGCATCTCAGTGTAACTGTGGTCATTTCCATGTACAATGTGTACTGCATCCTCAGAATTGGCATCACACATAGCCTTGAAATATGTTTTATATATGTAGGTTTGCCATAACACACGTGTATACTGATTTTTCCATTCAGTGCATTGGCTGCACAAGGATATAGTACCTTCCTACACCTACATTTGAAGCAGTTTTGCGATTAAATAGCTTCAGAGTTTGCATCAAGCTCTTTACCATAAGCTGTTTATTTTATCTACCCTCTCTTCTTCTGCCACCCTTCTGGTTCTGCTTAATATGGATGATTTTCTGAAGAGGGCTTTTTTCATATCAATTCACTACTTTTGCTGTTTGGATGCCAAATGTTGCTTGCCAGAGCTTCTTTGATTGTAGGATTACGGAACTGTCTCCAATATTTAAATGGGACCCATTATAAAGATTTTCATGTTATTTTCATTGAAGGGTCTATTTTGGAATCTTTGCAGTACTTTATCACTTAAAGGTCTGAGACTAAAACTGGCACATGGACTCAATTTGGATACACTTAGGCTCTCTTCATAACTCATTCAAATTATTTTTCACCACAAGAAGTTCCATTTCAGTTTTTTGAGGTTCCATGTCGATTTTCGTGGTGCTGTTGGAGGGCTCTATCAATGCTGGCTCCAGGTGCTTCTTTTTTCATCACCTTATTGTCTGATGCATAGCAAATCTAATCCAATCCAGGTAATGCTGTACATTTCTGGGCACAAAGACAATTTCAGCAAATTGCCAATCTTGATTAGTCTGGTTTTGGACACATACAGTATTTAATAAGTTATTCTACATTTTAAAACAACACAATAAGGTAATTTTGGAATTACCCACAACATACAACAAAGAATTAACGTGAAAAAAGAACACTGATCCAATTCTACTCTCGCTTGCTGCAGCACTACTATGCACATCAAGTGAAAACAAGCAATTTTAGATACTGTCTCTTTAAAGTCTCCTCCCAAAAAGCTTCCTCTGTTCTGACAGACTCATTGTGTCATGCCTGAGATTGCAAACACCCACAGATTGGTGAACAGCTAGTTGCTCACTAGCCTCAAACTGCCTGGGTGTGTCAAACAAGGTGTGTAGTCTGGTAAATTGAAATGTGTTACATGCTGATGTAAACATGTTACAGAATTCAGGTCAGTTGAGGGCACATTGATTGACCTTGTTGGATGCATTTTCATACATATTCTAACATTTTGAGTCAACCTCAATTTTAGTAATGTTTTTAGAGTTTTCTTGTACAATAAACTCTAAAAATATGAGAAAATAACAAAAATCATAATATGTCCCCTTTAAAAATGAAGTGCAGGGAGGAGATGTCATGAGACAGATGTGATTCAGATGAGATCATGGATTTGTAACAGGCTCATCTTGAAAAGATGGGTGCTTTGTGTGTTCAAAGTCTCTCTCTGTGTAGACACGAATATACAGGTAGAAAAACACACACATTTTAATCTATACATAGTACAGTGACAGCGAATACAAAGCTTCTGTGTCAATAAAAATTCCAAAGACAGTGAATAATGTGGGATGTGTGAACACCATCTTTCACAATTTCACAGCTCTATCTCTCACCTCTCTATCTGTTTTTTCACTCACACACACACACACACACACACACACACACACACACACACACACACACACACACACACATCACATCTCCACTTGGATGTTGAGTTGTTGCATTTACAGTTGTATTGACTCCTGCTCATATTCTCCTAATCCAATGAGCCTGTCCCTGCTGGAGTTAAACACATTGGTCCATTTCCATCTTTCTTTCTCTGCCCATCCTTATCAGTCTCTTTCTCTCCCTTTCTTTTAGTCTCTCCAAAACAGCTCTCTGCATTCCCAAAGTCACAGAATTTTGTTCTTTTTCTGGACCTGAACTCTGTGTGCTTTTGTGTGTTTTGTTAGAGAAGGGAAGTGCCTCAGGATGCATCAACCACCAGCAGGAGCTTAATGATTACAACTGGATTGTTTGTTTTATTTGTCCCTTCCACAGATAACTTTCATTTATTTTCACAGATAGATTGTGATAGAACTTGCTACAATGGCTGCTGTTGTCCTTCACCTACTTATAGTTTCTCTCCTTTCCTATTTTACTCATTTCTTCTAGTTATTAACCTATATATTTCCCCTCTTTGGTTTCTCCACTCATAATTTCATTCTTCATTCATTCATCTTTCATTTTTCAGTCCTGTTGCTTTGACTCCCTTCTGCAGCATTTTGTAATGTTTTTCAATTTCAAAAGCGCTGTCTTGTTATCAGCTCAATAAACCAGCCTCCATAATAATTAACATGATTCAGTCTCCTATTGCTTAGTAGCATGAGAAAATCACATTACCCCCGCCCCCCCCAACACACACACACACACACACACACACACGCACTGTTGACTGTATGATGATGTGTCAATATGTCACCCATTTGTTAAATGTAACACTGCATTGCTGCTTACATATCAGATCTGGTAGGTGTGTTTGCACATGTAGAAAAAAAAAATGAAGGCTTTTTCTTTTTTGTTCTTTATTTATATATTTGGGAGAAACCTTGGCTGTTGTGCCTTTTATACATTTATAGAGCAGACTTTATACTCCATTTTGTCTCTTTGTCCTTGAGCAGGAAAGGTTTCTTTTCATTTTTTTTCCTTCCACCTCTTTGCCTCCTCCACAGCAATTCTCATGTAAAAGTCCTGTTATGTCTTGCATTTTTTTGGAGTACCACATACAAAGAGCTCAAACTCTATTCTTCTTCTTTTTATTTGTATTCTTATAGAGTGGAGCATTAAATCAAATTTTCAAGAAAATTCTTCATTTTAGAAAAAAAAAAAAATCAAATCTTAAAGAATTTAGCAAAAAGCCTAAATAAATCATGAAATGTTGTCAATTTTCAACTTGATAAGAAGATTCTAGAAAAAAAAGTATCTAAAGAACAGCAAACAATGGCCCAGATTCATAAATCATAGCACATGATTTACAGCATTGCTATGCACAAATATCATGGAGCAACTACATCCCCTCACCCTCATTCATAAACGCCTGTTACCGACATATTTACATATTTTAGCGTTTGCCTTGAAAGAGGCATTACTGTGAGTTCCTTGTCTGAGTTACACATCTATGTTCCTCACCCCCCCCCCCCNGTTATTTTAGTGTCAGTCTTTTAAAATGAGGATCTCTAAAGCAGAATGTATGTTTCCTTTGCCAATTTGTGTTTTAAAACCAGATGAATCAGGATAAATGGTGGCTGATAAATATGCAGCAGCTGATTAACATGATGATCTTCATTGGCTTTTACCTCTCACACCTCATAGCAATGCTATCTTCATGTGACAGCGGTGCACTGATTATCGCAGGAAAAGTTTTATCAATGATTTTCAATTAGCACAGCGCACATTAAGGCAACACTACACTCCTTATCGCTGTTTTTATTTATTTTTTATTTTTTTATGAATCTGGGCCAAAGTGTCAAAAATGACTTTAGACTCCACGGGGCTAAATGGTTGCTAATGGATGGTACATTTAAACATTTTGCATTATCATGCCATAATTTAAGTATACACCATATGCACAAATGTATACACAGAACCCCTTATTCAGTGGTTCTCAGACATTTTGAAGCAAATATCACCCCTGAGCAGAAAAACCTCGTGTTCATGTGTGCCATACTGAAATTGTGAGTATAAAAAATTAATGACATCCACACAGAGCAAATGTATATAGTATGCACACAGGACAGCTGGGCTATGTTCAACAATCTTTAATTTAAAGAATCATACCAGTGATTTTGCATGTTTGAGCCAAATAAATACTATCCACATGCATGTTACGTTACTGACAAGCAATATCTAAAACTCAAAATGGTATTTTATTTTTTTCTGTTATTTTGCCAAATCCCGTAGTCTTTCAGACTCAATTGTTCAGATGATACAGTTAAAATTCAATGTTTTGCTGCTAACACTTGCATGATTAGCATGATTGTAGAAGGCATAGTTGTTTCATTTTGCTCAGCAAAAGCAGTTTTCTCAAGGGACTATATTCTCTGGTGGACACATATATTGTGTTCCATGTAGCTTCATGTTGGATAGGTTAAATTAAGTAACTTCGGCAAAAATTAATAATAGCATTTTGTTCGTTGTGATGGATTACCTATCTCACGCATGTTTCATGTTTCATGTTTGTTGTGGGATAAACTGAAACAAATGGGAGTCTGGAAGGTATGAAAAACAATAACACTATTTACTGCTCCAGTAGTATGTTTTGGAAAATGATTGGCAGTAACATAAAAAATGTGTGGGGGCTCAAATATGCAAAAATCACTGGCATGATCCTTTAAGGAGAATAGAAAATTTGAGAGAAATTTAGAAAAGCTCTTTCTTAATGAAACCCATTTTATTTGTTACTAATCTGCAACAGTACTTTCATTTCACTAACTTAATTTAAGGTTTATTTAAGCAGCCTTTATTTCTTTATTTATTTGTCCTCGAAGATTTTTGAAGAATGCTTTTTCCAAACTCATTCTCATCTTCATCTGCATCTGTGATCTGCACTTTGAGTCATCAGGGAATTATAAACGTGGAATCACTGGACCAAAATATTCTGATTGAAGATGTTGTTCCAATCATAACAGCACAAAAAATAGCTTGGAACATGGCACTCCAGTCTTTACTACACATGATACCATAAGTTCATCTTAACCTCGCCACAAAGTTTAATTTATTTCTGCATTGCTGTGAGCTAAAGTAGACATCTTTTAACGTAGATTTGTGTGTGTGTGTGTGTGTGTGTGTGTGTTTATTATGCACATTTGTCTGTAAGGAGGAAGCAAGAGAATACAAAGGAGGAAGAAGAAATAAAGTATAACATCTGGTCTAACACATCTGCCCCAGGCCCATTAACCACAGGGAATTGTTAGAGAAATTACACACACACACACACACACACACACACACACACACACACACACACACACAAAACACACACACAAAACACACAATTACAGAGACCTTCACAGAATCTTCTTCTTCTTTTCCTTTCGGCTTTTCCCTTCAGGGGTCACCACAGCGAATCATCTGCCTCC
>VXCM01005859.1:0-33201 GCA_014773175.1 Lucifuga dentata
TGCATTTATTCGGGCTTGGGACCGGCACAAGGTGGACACTGGCTTGTGCCCCATTGAGGCTGCATTTTCATTTCCAACTATGCTGTCTCTGGGTAAAAAAAAAATCTAGCCTGACCTCCAGAATTTTGAGTGAATCCCCTCTGCTATTCAAGCAAATGGGACGATGTTGTTGCTTGTCATATTCTTTAACTAATCAGATTTCAAGTTTGCCATGTTGGGCGTATTCTTTTACACACCAGGGCCTTCTAGCTGACCTAAGTCATCGGAGGGCCAGTTAGCGGAGGGCTCGATATGCTACACAGCGTACAGCCCACCAGAAATTCATCAGAAGAAGAAGAAAAGGAGGATCAGTTAGCTAACTGAAGTAAAACTAGCTAGCACATAACGTAGCATTATCTAAGATTTATCTAAACTTTGTTTTGTGACATTTAGATTTTTAGATGTAGTGCTTTAGATTTTTTGTTTAGATTTTTACTTAGCCCCGTTGTTTTTTAATGCACAATGGCTGAAGGAGGAGAAGAAATGGATGGCGGTTTTACTGGCAAAGCCTTTTTCACATTTTCAGCCCTAAAAAGCATTAAAACATATTCAAAAAATAAGACTGGGCAGGCTGGACTGTCAGCACTGGCCTCCATGGCAATTGAGAAGGATCTTTTATTAGAACTGAAATGCACCGATAATGTACAACCATGTCACTGAATTCTTTATAAAGAAAGAAAGGAAGATGGACTTTGTCTTCAGATTTTTGGTAAGTTTGATGGATTTCTATGTGGCTGGAATCTGTGGAGAAGCCTGCTGAAACCTGATTGTGTTATTTGTGTTTTATAGCATTTTTGCTTGCTTGCTGGTCGTATGAGTAAATGTGATTGGTTTATGAGTTTGTTCTTGTTTCTTTGGTAATGACACTGATTTGGGCTATGCCATGTCTATTTGTTATGCAGCATCCTGTCATAATGCGTAATAATGCTACATCCTTGATGTTTTCAGTTACCATGTATTCATGTCTCTGCACTTAGTGGTGTGTTATAACTCTCAGAGGTTGAGCCTTGTGTTAAATCACTTTATTCCACTTGATAAAGGTTACTGTCGCTGTGAATATGGGGTGGTTATTTCGAATGACAACAGCTTATAGCCATAGTGTCATGGTGAGGTTATTAGAAGATGGTTTAATTGTGGGAGGATAGCTCTGAAGACCCTAGGTATAAAATACACGGCCCGCCACTGAGGAAAGATGTATAAAAAAATAGCGATAAAGAGAAAAAGACAGAAAAAAAACCCACAGAAAATATGGTCAACTATTCAAAAATGGAAAAATGAGTCTCTAGTAAAATTCAGCCCTGACCTGGAAGGAGTTGAAAAGGAGGTCACAGAAGAGTCGGATGAGGCGCAGCATGGAGCCTTTAGGGACGGACTCATCGATGACGAGGGTGAAAAGGATGGCGTGAATCCCCAGCAGGGGGATGAGAGTTAAAGTGGATTTGGCTAATCTGGATCAGGGAAAGTGGGGAATACACTTTCAATGTATTTTTTTTCCTCAATGTATTTACAACAAAAATAAGCACATATGTAAACCTGCTCATAAGTATGCCTGAAATGAAGAGAATAACAAAAACACTTGAGCATGGTCTTCAGCACAGAAACAGCAGAAGTAAAATAAAATACTGTGCAGCAAAGATTTTACACTTCCGTTTCTTACGTCTAGCCAACATCGTCTTCTGCCTGAAGTGAACTGTGCAGATGTGTAAGCATGACAAACCAGATCACAATGTTACAAGCAATGGTGCTGTGTCATCAAAGCTGCAGCACCAGCAGTTACTCACTCTTACCTTTTTGCAGAATCTGCAAAAACATTCTCACCTGAACTTGTAGTCGGTGTATCTCATCTGGTGAGCTCTGAGTTTAGACATCAGAATTTTAATAATTCGGATAAATATGAAGAAGTTAATCTGAAATAAGGAGACAAGGGACCATAAATAAATACATTTAGGGGAGAGAGAGAGAGAGAGAGAGAGAGAGAGAGAGCCTCAGCCATAACATTACAAAACCATAAAATTTAATGGTTAACTTTGTGGGAATTTAATTTTCAGAGGAGAGTTGAGGTGAGTTTATTCATTTGACTGTGGGAATGGAGGACCACCCCCCTTCATACACATGCACACTTTGTGATCTACTGCAGAACCCTCTCTGATGACAGAGCATTCATTATTAAAGCACTCGTGTGTTATTAGCTCTCCAAATTTGGTAACCTGTTGGTTGTTTTGACAGATCAGTTAATGTGCTCTGTGTGTGTGTGTGTGTGTGTGTGTGTGTGTGTGTGGTGTGTGAGCACATGAGTGCACACAAACACAGTTTATTTTTAGGTGTGTGTGTGTGTGTTGCTGCTCTGTTAATCTGTGCTTGTGTACATAAGTGTGTCCATCCATAATGCTATTTGTCACTGTGGGAACAAGTGGTAGGAAAATTACAAGAGGAATTGCATGACGTGTGTGTGTGTGTGTGTGTGTGTGTGTGTGTGTGTGTTATGGGAGCATGTTTGCAGGAAGAACAAGAGTACATGATCATCATGTTTAGTCCAACACATTTCCCACTAACCTAGCAAGCATGTGTGCAGATTAATGCATTTCTCTGCTGTCCATCTGTTTGCTCAAAACATTCCATGGAATTTGGGCCAAACTATGAAGCATCCCTCTGTGTAATACTTTAATTCCACTGTGAAAACTTGCTGCTTTTCTTTGTGAAGCAGGAAACCAGGATGACGTGAACCTGGGTCAGTGGCGTTGAAGGCAAACGCCTATATGTGCATCCACCACCTTGACTTCTGCACCTTTACTTTTTGCTAACACTGAAGAGAACACTGGACACTGAAGAGAATTTGGCTTTAAACTTAAAAAAAAAAACAACAAACAAACATGAACTTATCATCAGTATGTCCTCTGACCACTAAGTGTTACTGCCGCCGCTCTGCTTTAGTATGACAGTCAAGCAGACTCAATCTCTTTAATTTCTATTGTTTTCCCTCCTTGTTCCGTTTGTGATTTTTGATTTTGATTTTTGATTTTGATTTTTTTAATTAAGTAGAGGCATTTTTGCATTACACGACCTTTCCAGGCTTTGCTACATCAGAAATATTCAATCTGAACATAATTTGGAAGACTGACAGGCAGACTTACCAGATAAGCAAACAGTATAGGGGAACGGATTATCCACCAGTATCCCATGTTAATATTCCTCTCCCAGCACCTACACAACACACACACACACACACACACACACACACACACACATTTCACTCCATAATGCTGTTGTGAAGCTAACACTGTTTTTTTGTGTTTCATAATACAACATTCTTGGTGAAAAACGTATCCAAAAGATTTGTCATATATTGATGTACTAGAATATAATGGCTTTAAAAGACCATATCAGTGTTTTTGCACGTTTAAGCCCAATAAATACTACCCACATACACATTACGTTACAATTTTCCAAAACATAAAACCAGATTTTAGTTTTCCTCTCATTTTGCCAGTTTCCCTAATCTCTTAAAATCAAATGCTCAGGTGATACACCCACATTAAAATTCAATGTTTTGCCAGCTAACATGTATATCTGAATGTAGAAAGGAGGGTCATTTTAAATTTCTCCATGAAAGCCGTCTTCTCCTGGGACTATACTCCCTGGTGGAGACATACATTTTTTTCCATGCAGCTCCATGTTGGACTGGTTAAATAAAGTTACTTCAACAAAAAAAATAAAATTATATATAAATATATATAAAATAGACATTGTGTTTGCTGTGATGATTACTTATCTCAAGTATGTCTGAAGTTTCTATAAGCTGAGTTTAATAGCACACTGGAATGTACAGAAACCAGAAGGCAGGAAAAAACAATTCTAATATTTACTGCTCCAGCAATATGTTTTGGGAAATGGTTGGTAGTAATGTAACATGTATGTGAGTTGTATATATTGGGCTGAAACGTGCAAAATCACAGGTATGGTCATTTAAGGACATAAAAAGGGAAGACCATTAAAACTCCTATTTGCTTCACATAAAATGTAGATATCAGCTAATATATCTGAGCTGTCTTTGATTTTATCTGATAAAAGTTTACAAAAGATCAAACTTACTCCTCATTTTCATATAAATATTTCACTGTGATCCATGGCAACACGAATATGAGTGGAGCACCTGAGAATTAAAGAGAAAATACATAAATGAACAGACTTTTGATTAGTAAAAAAAATACCAAAATACAGTTAAAGGAATACATAAAGTTCATCTGAGACTAACCCCACTGTCAATTTACCACATAAGTGGTGATGACAGAGATATCAGAATTATCCATGTGCTTCATTCACTCAAATTCTCCATGCTGCTTCTGTAGCTTGCTGCTTTAAATTATCGGCGACTGACTGTGGGTTTAATAAAATTGTTGAAAGTGTTTGTTCACGGTGAAATCTGTGTCAGGCAGAAGTTCTGATTTTGTTGTTGCTGACAAGTGTTGATGGGTGGAGTAGGGAGCATGGACTTGGTGATATCATGCCAAAGTGTAAAAAAAAGAATTCTGAAAGAATACATGTGGTGTGTCCCAAATGTATTTAAATGTCTTCTCCTGACTTTCCCTCCATCCTCCTTTCCTTCATGACCAAGAAACTGAAGTTGTCTTCTCCTCTCCTCCACTGTCCCAAACTTGAAGGAAATGAGGGGAGGTTTTTTACTCCAAAGGTCTCCTCTAGTGGAGGATACATGCATGTAATTCTGATCCTGTTTATTAAAAATCAATATCTCATACTTAATGTGTGAGAGATGTGATCAGCGTTGCAGAAAGAGTACAAGCTGTGAATTCTCCACTTCATCATTGATGGACATCATAGGATGGCGGTGGAGGAAATGTAACTGTCCCAATTCTCATGTCTCTCATGTCCTCCTCTCCATTCCTCCCTTCCTCTCCTCCCATCCTCCTCCTCACACTTCTGTATAGGAATGGAGGGGAAGGGGAAGGGGGGAGCAGAGGAAAATACTTGGGAAGCACCTTTGCATGTATCCTTCAGGAGACATTTGGAGGAGATAAAGCTTCTCTGCCCATTTCCTCCAGGTTAGGGTCAGCGGATGAGAAGAGGAGACAACTTCAATTTCTGGGTCACGGAGGAAAGGAGGATGGAGGGGAGTTTGGCAGGAGACATTTGGGACGCAGCTATGGAGTCACCTGGTTCATCCTGTGAACAGTCACCTGTCAGCTGCTCATCATCAGTCTCATGAATTATGGCTTTATTAGATACATAATGTAATGCTATCCATCAGCAGTCTTTCCTTTTTGAAAATCAAGTTTTTGTTTACACTGTCAGATACATGTTGATTAAACTGTATTTTCTGAGGCTGTAGTTAGTGGTCTAGTGCACTGTACCATTGAGAGATGTTTTGAATGGGGTGGACTGATAAGTTCTGAGCTTGAGAAATAAGGCAGGTTGTTGTGTTTGTTGCAGTAATTTATATAACAGTTAGTTTTGACCAAGTATTTTGATTGGACAAGAGGCATTCCAGAAGTGCTGATATAGAGTATAATAGCACTTGGACTTTTAACTACATATCACTCCACTTTACAGGCGTTCTAATAATGTTAATTAGTTAGTCTACATTAACTGAAGACCATCCATGGAGAGCAGGAAATGATGGAGCAACGTCTGATCAACCTGTTAAACTCATCAGAATCACACAGTGGAGCCCTCAGCCCAAACTCAACCCAAAGACATATTTAATGAAATTCTCAGCCCCAGCTTGACCCGAGGCCCACGGTCTTTTTTTTTTCCCATCATCACCGGAAGTTCGACTTTTTTCAAAGTAAAAGCAGCAGCTGTCAGCTGCTGCTGCAGCATTCAGAAAACAATGATGGCTGCAGTTTCTGAGCGCCAACATGAAAGGCAGCATCAGGAGGCGTGTTATGATGTGAGTGGAGAGAGAAGGCAAAAAAAAAAAAAAAAAAAANAAAAAAAAAAAAAAAAAAAGCCCGGCCCAGGCTGAGCCAGTGTTGTGAAATTCAGCCTGAAGCTCTGCCCAATTTGTAAATTGCCTCGGGGCCCAACGGGTCCTGAGGCCCATGCAGGGCTCTATCACACAAGCCAGCAAAGTGACTGTCAACAGACTCTTATTTCACTGGTTGCACAATAAATGGAAGCATATATACAGATATGATACAAACTAGCTGGCCTGTGGTAAGGGGCAAGCTAGTGTGCAGTAACATGTTTATGTGTTGCTCAGCAACAATTCAGCTGTGGAACCATTTGTGTTGGCAGAGCCAAATAAATGATTAAATAAATAAACAAATAAGAATCTGTTGTCGTTGTCACTTATTACTGTTAACTAATAAATGGTGCTAGTAGAACTGCTGTATAAAAGCAATATCACACTTGAGGTTATGCTGTTATACCGAATATCAGCATGGCTGTGATTATCTTCAGCACTCGGCTTGCAGCCTTGTGCCTACAACCGAATCACAGCCATGCTGATATACAGTACAACAGTACTGCCTCTCGCGTGATATTGCTTAAATATTTCCTGAGGTGTTTTTGCACATCACCTGCAGGTTATTACAAGTTCCAGAGGTACCCAAGGGTCTGTGAGCTGTAAAAATACTTTTTCATCAGGACTGCATGTTTACTCAGATTTGTTATGATGGCTTATATCCATGATTGTGACTACTTCAGCATGCATTCAAAAAACTGATTTTGCCCCCTCAGACTCTTTCCAATTTTACACCAGATGATGACAACTGTATTGGTGGAAGCAGTGTGTCAAATTAGATAGTTATTTTTTATGTTGAAAAATAAGTAAGTGCAAAAGCTTTAACTTAGATCTTTCTATTCAAGGCACAGAACTTATGAAATAGCCCCCTCATTTATGCAAAATGGGTGCACAGAACATTAGAAACAAGTTTCAAATACCTTTGGCTGCATTAGATTTTAAAGGCAGACAATACCTAATAAATACATAGTGCAACTTGGTATAGACAGACCGAAAAAAAATTCCAGATTTTTTTTTTTTAATAAAAAACAAAAACTTTATATGTTTTGCTTACATGTCACCTTGACTGAGTTTCATCTCGCAGAAACTTTGGGTAAACCTCTAATAACCATGGATTCATTATAATGTCTCTGTCAGTCACTATGTAGCTGTTTTAACCGTTACCCCATCCGATGGCCAGGTAAATGTAGAAGTATTTCTTTTCGCTGAATACGGTGATAACTAGCAGGCTGTGCAAGTAGATGCCCTCCACCAGTAGCCAATAGTTGTTGGCTATGACGCTGTACTGCATCATCACCACAGCACCACGGCACCAAGTCACAGCCTAACACAAAACACAGGAAGTTGATGTTGAGAAACAACGATAACAGTTTCTTTCATATAGCAATACCCATAATCAACCAGTGTCAATTTCTTGATTATAACCCCACCAAAGCCACATTGAGTATTATTGCATGTAAAGGTCCTGCACACCTACACAGGTCTTTTCACTTCTTTAGACTGCATCGTGAGATATTGTGGGCATGTACACATGTGCTTAATTGATACCTGGCTGACTCTTCTGATAAGTTTGTTGAATTGCATTAAGGGTGAACAAGTTATGATTTGTATTAGTACATGGAATTTATGACTTCAGCAATCTCCAATTGTAGCTCCACTGTGCTCCACCCCAAGCAGAGGTCTAATTAGCTAAATTAAGCCTTTCAGAGTATATCTAAGGGTAGTTGCACATAATCAGTGGTAAAATTATGCAGCAGTAAGGAGTTTGAGCTTTGCTGATAGAGTGCACGAGGCTCTGTGCTTTGCTTAGCAGATGTTTATGCTAAACCAAGACCAACACATGACATCAAGAAGCGCTCGCTTTGGTTTTGCTAACATCACATTTCAAATACAAGCATAGACTACATGCCATTTTACAAGCCCTGGAAGCCTTGACTGACTGCTAACATGTTACATGCTATCATCTTTTTGACCAGATCATCCCACAATTATAAATTTGTATTGTACATTTCTGGAAATTGTTATACACGACTCAGAAGCTTCCCAATCACTTTGTAACTTCTGCTTATATGGCATACAGGTATTCTCTCATTGGTTTGAAATCTGCCCAGCAGACAGTTCAAAAGTGAATGGATTGAACCTGAATTTGGTTGAAAGCGTCACACATCAGTAGCGTCACCACAAGGTTTAGCAACACTGCTAAACTCAATATAAGAACAGTAACACACAATGCCACTATGACACCAAACATGCCATGCCCATTCCTAATATGGCCATTATGCATTATGTATTTTGTACATTCATACTGCAGCAGATCCACTAATGGGCACTTACATCAGTGTCTCCGCCTGGCTATCACACCTTTTCAGCTCAAGTTTAAGGACTCGGTTATAAATTGAAGGTGTCACTTTAATACAGAAGAGCTGGCTGTGCACATAGCTCATAATTTTTGGAATTTAATATCTTTCATTTAATCCATCCTTCCTGAACCCATGATGCCATAGTAATTTATAAAGCAAATGTCTAAGACTTGTGTTTGAATACCCTCATCTATTGGCTCATGTGTCACGACTGACTGCAAGGTACAGCATTTTCTCTGCAATATTTTGCTACAATTATCTTAAATGGTAGCTTCCTCCACGTTGAACTCTTGGTCCTTCAGTGGTCAACTCTGTTAAGATATTTTTTTTTATAACTGCTTCACAGTTACTGATATTTGTTTGTCATTTCAATTAAAATATTATGTTCTTATTTTTTCATGAACTGACATGTGTTTATGACAGATTACATGGGTCTAGGTGCCCAATTATCAGTACCTCATCATGGTGAAATGGTTGTTAAAAAAAAAAAAAAAAAAAANAAAAATATATATATATATATATATATATGTTTTTGAGGAAATATATATATATATATACGTATATATATATACATACACACATACACACACACACACACAAGATCTGTGTTTTTAACATCTGCATTAAGGTGTTTTTATAACTTTTCATAACTTTTTTTTTTTCAANCTGTGTTTTTAACATCTGCATTAAGGTGTTTTTATAACTTTTCATAACTTTTTTTTTTTCAAATTTCCTCAAAAACATATCTCACTAATGTAAAATAACTGCATCTGAACATAATTTGAAGGAGATAATGTTGGGATACGAGCTCACCGGTATGTTGATCCATGCTTGTGTGTGGGGTTCAGAGCCGCTCCTGGAGTCCAGCGTGAGGGTCAGCAGGGCATCTTTGGCCAGGATGGACACGGCTCTCAGAATGAACGAGGCGAACAGGTTCATGTGGATGTTGTTCCTCATACAGTGAAGCTTCCTGGTGACAGAGTGTGACGGCCTTTGGCTTTATCTAATGTGACATCTGTGTTACTTTTCTGCGTGCAGCAACACAACTACATTTCTGTCTTTTATCCTTTTGTTCTTCATTTCTCTCTCATTTGTTCTTTACATTGTTCTTTCTGACCACCATCCATTCTGGCTTTTACCTTTCTTCTTTCCTTCCTTTCTTGTTCATCCACTCTTTTATCCCTTGCCTCCTTCTTTCCATTTTCATTCTTGTTCTTTGCTTCATCTCTTTCTTCTTTTAGTTGTTCTTTCCAGTCTGCTTTCTTTCTAATATCCCTGCTTCCCTCCTTCTGCTGTCCTTCTTTTTTCATTCCTTCCTTGCTTACCTCTTTCTTTTATTCCAATAATTTTAATGCCCTTCATTCATTTCTCCTTTTCTTTTTTGTTTTGTTCTTTCTATTTTCTTTTTGTCACCATCTTCCCTCTCCTTCCTGTCCTCTCTTCCTTCCTTCCTGTCTTCCTTGCTTTATTCTTTCCTTCCCTGTTTCTTTATTTCCTTCCTTCCTTGCTTTACTTCTTTGATTCTTCTCATTGTTCTTTGCATTCTCATTTCTTCTGTCTTTTGTTCCTTTTTTCCCTCCATTATTCCTTCCTTCCTTCCTTCCTTCCTTCCTTCCTTCCTTTTTCTTTGCACCAGCATCCCATTCTTCTTTGCTATCTTGGCTCCCTCTTTAATTTGTTTAATCATTCTTTGCATATCATTTTTTCATTTCTTTTTAAATATTTTTTAACCATCATTTCTAGCTATTTTTATTTTCCCTACAACCCCCTTCCTTTTACTTCTTATTCCTTCTTTCCACATTTCTCCTTCTTCATCCCTTCTTCTTCCTTAGTTCCCTATTTCTTTTTCCCCATCTTCTTTGCACCCTTCATCATTAGTTCATTAAATTCTTCCTTTGCTCCTTCCATTCTTATTTTTCTCTATCATCCAGTTCTTTCCTTCCTTCCTTCCTTCCTTCCTTTTTGTTCATGTCCTACCTGAAGCTGATGAGTATTGCCAGAGCCAGTAGCAGAGCTCCGAGTGAGAGGGAGTAGCCCACTGTGTACATGATCCGAAACTGGCTGAGGATGCGGCCATACTTCTGCTATAGAACCGAGAGGAGAACAGTCAGCTTCTTTCACGTACTGCTTTCACAACCAAAACACACAGATGCACACACACAAACACACACATATACAAATATTGTATATTAGATCTAGCTCAAAAGATCTTAAGGGCATTTGAAAAGATATGTGAATATTCAGTGAGTCATTTCTGATAGTGCTGAGTAAAATACACACACACATACACAATCTTCTACACAACTATGTACACACAGCACTTTACACACACCTTACCTGCCCAGGGTCATCCTCACATTCGCTGGTATTCTTTTGTGCCCATCGACCATCTTTACCGCAGACTCTGTATACCAAACCATGCTGGACTGCTCATATAGACACCACCAAACACACACACACACACACACACACACACACACACACACACACACACACACACAAAATATAACATAGATACGCATGTACACTTTGTCAGTCTTAATTTCATATATTTCATATATTCATTGATACACTGAAGGAAACCAAAGTATGTGGATAAGTCTTGAACTTTAATTTGAACGTGAAGCTGAAGTTGTAGATGGGCCCTTGTTACTATGACAATGGAATTCTTTCCTATTGAGCCACAGGCCTGCACACTGAGCAAATGACTCACAAAGATCCACTGTCACAGTTGCCTGAATTTGAGAGTGGAATGATAGCTGACTAATTTGTGGCCTTCACAGCCTTTGAATACCTCATACACATTATCAGTGTGAGCACCTTAAAGGGATGAATTCTGTTCACTCTATCCAATAATGCCTTCAGCAACAGATAGTATGTCTTTTTTTCTCATGCCATTGAAGAGACAAGGACGTAGTGATAAGATTCTTTATCATAAACTTTCCATTTGCTCAGTAGGAAAATTTAAATTGATATTTTTCTGAAATTATACTAAATGCTTCATTTCATTAAACAAGACCATCAAGTGGGGCTGCTGCCTAAAAAAGATAAACTGCTGCCATGGATAAGCTGATGACTGACATTTCATGATTTTTAAATTTATATGTAACTATATAGTATATATATATATATTTATACACACATGCACACATATATACATATTCACACATACATATGTATATGTATGTGT
This sequence comes from Lucifuga dentata, assembly GCA_014773175.1. Taxonomy (NCBI): domain Eukaryota; kingdom Metazoa; phylum Chordata; class Actinopteri; order Ophidiiformes; family Bythitidae; genus Lucifuga; species Lucifuga dentata. The sequence continues at coordinate 11,570 of VXCM01005859.1, forward strand.
GACATGGCACAATTGTGGCGACAATGTGTAAATTTAGAAAACTACAAACAGCAATCTTAGAATCTGCTTATATGACATAGAATTTTTGATGTAAAAAAAAAACAAAAAAAAAAAAAAAANAAAAAAAAAAAAAAACAAAAACAAAACCTGAATACACCCAAATAAGACATGGTATTTTACCAGTGGCTGGCAGAGCAGCAGATACAGTATTTCAACACTCCTGGTCAGGCGCAAGGACTGAATGTGATGCATTGAATAAATTCAACAATGCTCAAACTGTAATGCACAGCAGCTATACAGCAGGTGGTACGTATAGTGTTGACTGACACAATCAAAGGTGTTATTCCATCTCTTTCACCCTCTCTTGCTCATGCAGATATTGACAAACAAATGCACACACAGACCTTTACGGTACCATGGCAGGAACCAGGGGCAGGAGACATTGACAGTGGATCCTGGAAGTCCATCAGGCCAGCAGGCATACTGGTCAAATGTCCTGTTACACACCAGCCCTGCAGAGAAGAGCAGAAACGCTCATCTGTAAAAGCTGTGATCAACGCTGAGGCCAAGGACTGACTGAGATGTTTTGTCAGATGACATCTTACATTTCCGGACTGCATGTCAGAACATGGGCCCAATGGAAAACAACTTAACAACACGACGCAGCAAATTACGAGGTGCTGTTTATTTACGGGTTCACAAGTTTGTTCAAAAATCATGTATGTTTGATTTGAGCACATTTCTCATACAAAGACACATTTACCCCTTTGCCAACTAGCTGAAACAAGGGATTGGGATTTTGATAGTTCACAATGTTTATTGTGATTTTTTTTTTTTTTTTTTTTTNTTTTTTTTTTTTTTTTTTTGTGAATTTTTATTTCCTTAGGGATAAATAAAGTTTTTATCTAAACTTAAAATAATGAAGAAAGAGTGGGAAACACCAAATACAGAGAGAGAGGACAGATTTTAAAAAATTAGTGGCTGAAGGTTAGCTTCATTTGGTCCTTATTTCCTCACAGTTCCTAAATTGAATAGCATCTGATAAAAATTATCATCAACATTCAAACAGAGGACATGTTCAGATAACACAAACTGGTGACAGAAATTGCTGAAATTTTGCTGGTCACATTGGCACAATGAGACATGTTTGAAAAGCATTGTGATGCCCTGATGAGGTTACAAGTTCAGAAACAGTGGGACACGCCTTCTCACACCAGGGTGGTAACCCTGCTGACATGTACCATGCTGACATTTGACAATATCTGTGAAGGTAATTGGGGGAGAAAAAAAAAAGTACAGTAATTGATCTGTTTGTTTTGTGGCATAAAACAAACTTGGTAGCATAAAATAAGGATTTTACATCTCAGTTCAGCATAGCAGGAGTTGCTGTTTACATTGGTTAACACAAGAACACGTGTATTGTTCAGCTATATGGAAATGTAAGAAATGAGAGCTGTGAACTTCCAGGCAACTAAACAGAAGTTTAGCCTGCCAAGACAAAGAGGGTCATTCTTTACCAGATGATGCTGTAATGGAATTTTACTATTTGCCAACCATGTAGACAGTGTTTCCAGATTAATCTACCTTAGTGTGGACATGCTCTTAGACACTGCCTTTCTGCACAGATGCTGTCCACAGCTCATAGTAGAAAGAGAAGGCTTATAAGGGCTTACCAGTGGCGGGCGGTGTGNATGCTGTCCACAGCTCATAGTAGAAAGAGAAGGCTTATAAGGGCTTACCAGTGGCGGGCGGTGTGGTATTAATGGAGTCCAGGCACTGGTTTCTGTAGCTGCCCCACTGCTCCTTCAGAAGCTCCAGAGAATTAGTAGAGGAGACCTGCAGGAAGAGGAAACAGATTCAGTCTGTGGTGCTGAGTTGATGTGCGAATGCCTCACCATTCTCCGGTAAATTTAATTACCACCAACAATCACCTGGATATTCTCATTCATGAATACTTACAAACACAAAGACAAAAGAATCACTTTTGATTTGCATTGTTTTTTTTAGAGAGACAGTAAACCAAAACAAGAGACAACATTATCAACAGGAAATCCTCTTGTGTTCATTGTGACATATTCAGCTAGGTGGTAAGTCTAAAAGGCAATACAAAAGTCTCTTAGTCATTTAATGAGAGTCACAGATGATCATTTATTGCCTCCTAGTCTGTATATACAAATGGTGAAGGACTTACTGTACCTTTGTGCAGCTGCAGAGCATGAGCAAGAGGAGACACACCTGGGACATCCCACTGATGCTGGGAGGTTGGGGGTTGTGGGGATGGGAACTCAGAGGGGAGCCAACTCATGAGGGGGTCTTGGCCCTATCTTACTGTGCAGCCTATGCACAATATGAGAAGACTGTTAGGAGAAAGAGTGAGTAGTGGGGGTGGAGGAAGCAAGTCAACAAAGAGATCTGAAATTGAGAATAACAAATGGCTAAAAGGAGAAAATAGGCAATAATCAAACATAAAACACAGAAGTAAACACTGCTGGAGTAGGAATTACAAAACAACATCAATTGTGGCAGCTGAACAGATATAGGATTGGACAGCTGAGGGAATTGGTTTCAGGGAAGAGAAAAGAACAGAGCCTTCAGGGAAAATGAAAGGACATCACAGCGCACCTTCTGGTATACCGCAGCATTTGTGTCCTTGTCTTTTTGCTGTATGAAATATATAACATGAAATTCTTTTGAGTGCCTTTTGTGAGTGTGACAGCAGCTGCCTATTGTCTCATCTATTGTCAACAGAAAGCCACATATGGCCTTGTACTGTATGTTGTACGTTTGTGTGTGGGAGAGAGAGAGAGAGAGAGAGAGAGAGAGAGAGAGAGAGAGAGAGAGAGTTTGATTTTTGTGTTAGAGGAATTGTGTGTTCATTTTCGTGGAAAATGATTTCCAGAGGCATCTGTCTTCACCCACGAAGTTGGAGAACAAAATGAAATCTGAAACGTTTCTGCAAAAAAACACCTTGACCATGGAAACATTTTTGGCTAAAACGTTTCAAATTCCATTCTGTTCCAGTCTCNAAAAACACCTTGACCATGGAAACATTTTTGGCTAAAACGTTTCAAATTCCATTCTGTTCCAGTCTCCTTCATCAGCTGTGCATCTTCAGTCGTGTGTGCCTGTGTGTGTGTGTGATATTGAATTACCTGAGAGAGGTGTATTAATAACTTGATATGTTATGATAGTACATGGATTATTGCCTACATTTTAAAGTCACAGTGCTAATAGCAGCATGGTGTCTTTTTTCCTAGTGCCAGCTGAAATGTTATCCCATGGTGTTAAAGGATTATTTCAGTGATTTTGCATGTTTGAACCCAATAAATACAACCCACATTACATTACTGCCAACCATTTTCCAAGACATGGCATGGTAAAGTTTAGCATTTTTTCCTATGGTACCTTTCAGATTGCCATTCATTTCAGTTAATTTCCATATATTAAAAAAAAAAAAAAAAAAANTTTTTTTTTTTTTTTTTTTTTTTTTTGGTCAAGTTATTTAATTTAACTGATCCAACATGGAGCTACATAGAAGAAAATGTATGTCTCCACCAGGGAATATAGTCCCAGAAGAAGACTGCTTTGCTGAGATATTAAAATGATTGTGCCTTCTACAATCATGTGTATGTGTTAGCAGGCGAAACATTCAATTTTGTGACGGATCACCTGAACATTTGAGTTTTGAAACATTTGGGAATTTTATAAAATAATGGAAAAACCTAAAATACAGTTTTATAATTTGGAATATTTTTGGCAGTAATGTAGTGTGCATGCAGGCAGTAGTTATTGGGCTCAAACATGCAAAATCACCAGTGTGGTCCTTTAAAGTAATAAGCTTTTATTGACTGAGCAGCAAGCCAAGAGATACAAAAGATATAGAGATGTAGATATTATCAGGCAGATCCCAGGCTGCTACAGACATAATGTAATGTAATCTCCATAATGTGAGAGATAAAAATAGATCACACACAGGTCTTTATGGAAGCTAGCATAGCCTCAGGTAACCTTAGAATGTATATGATGGATTAAATATGATGCATGTAACTTTTATGTTTTTCTAATTAAATGCAGTAATGATATCAATATCATCCAACAAATTTTCAGTTAAGATGTTTTTTTTTTTTTTTTTTTTTTACATTAACATGAACTTTTTTATACCAAAGTCCACATGTTGAGAGAAAAATGATCCATATAATTTTAAATTTAATAGGAACTTTTTATCCTCTAGATGACATTGTTAGTGGCGTGCCATTTAAGAGTTCAAATGACATCAACAGTAAATTCATATCAACCAAAATGTCTTTTGTGAGTGATTTGTAGACCATTTTCACTCTACCTCATTGATATGAAGGGGAAATCACTAAAAGAGTTCCTAAAAAAGCTATTAGTTTCCTCAAAAATTTGTTTTGGGTGGTGGTTTACATTATTACAATCTGTCTGTTAACTATCTGTTAACTGTAAAAGTATTGATCCTACTCCTTCTGCTTTTGCTAAATTGCAGAGGGATCTTATTCTTAAAAGGTGGACTCTTAAATGTGGACTCCACTCTGCATGTGGAGGTATACTGTCAGCATGACCAGCAAAACCTTTGTGACCAGAAAAATAGAAAAACCTTCTTCAATGGAGCGTCTACGGCTCTGGTAACAGTTTCCATGTATCATTACAAAGGAAATGTATGAGTCCTTATGCTAAACCTGACTAACTGAATTTGAGTTCATTGTGATGGAAAATAATTTCAAGAAAGTTGTCATGAGTCATTAATGCCATTTTGATTGGATGTTCCTTGTTCCATGCCTGCTAGATTCCTGCACTGACACTATCTTGTTGGATGAACAGTCTGCTATGTTGAGGTTGCATCAGAAAGTCAATTTACTGGTAGTAATGGAACCAGTGTGACACACTGTGTGCACACTGGGCTGGTAATTTATCATTATTGCCTGAGCCACCTGTTATTTCCCACATTTATATACCAAGGCTAGATTTATATACCAGGCCACAAAGCAAACACTACCATTATCTTGTACTGTGTACGCTGACTTTGAGATTGCTTCCTTCAAAAAGTTCAACAACTCAACATTCAGACATGCTCAAACTTGCCTTCATGGCACTTGAGTTCAGGTTGTTTGTAAAATTCTGTTAGACCTTATTTTAGGTCCTTCACATGCAAAACAAGCATGCAAATAGAGCCGCTGTTTATGAGGAGACACCAGTGCAAATAAAAAGAGATGGTTCACTTCCTCTGAATGAGTCTTTGATCTTTGTGTGTAGCTGTGTAAGTGTGTAGTTGTGTGTGTGTGTGTGTGTGTGTGTGTGTGTGTGTGTGTGTGTGTGCATGCTTACGTGCATGAACATGTCACTAGATTGCAAGTGTCTGTCTGTTTTTATTTAATGAATGCTGACCAGAGGACAGCACATAATCACAGGATTGTCTCACACTGATAGCTTATCAACCTTACAGATGGGTTTTACATTACACACACACACACACACGCACACACATACACATCTATATTACTGAAAGGGGACTATCATTCTCCACCGACCACATGTGGACTTCTGTTTATGCACACATTTAATATGCGCACACACACACACACACACACACACACACACAGAACATGCTGTGGAATGAGGATATCCTCGTATTTTACATCCCACAGGATAGTTGCGGCTCAGATTAGTTGTTGGGTGCTCGATTTGTTGGGTGCAATTTTCATATGTCCCCCCCAAAAAAAGTCTTGCTTGATGACAATTTCGACTTTTTCCCAGAGGGATTCTGTATAAGCTCAAAATGTCATGACAGTTTCTCAAACCACAGAATGTATACATAATCGTTTGGCAATTACTGGACCTATAACATTTGATAAAAGACTTCCATCAAAACTTTGCACTTCGCCTCCCAGACAATCCACTGACGACTGAGATGAATCTTTTTAGTAAAAAAAAAAAGTTCAAACATTCTTTCTGACAATCATATCATGAATACAAAGCAGTCTCATTGTGTGTGTGTGTGTGTGTGTGTGTGTGTGTGTGTGTGTTTGTACGAGTGAGAAAAATTGAGAGATAGAAATCAAGATAATTTCCGCAGAGCCCATTCTAGTGATTTGCATCATCATGTTCACATTCAGCCTGTGTGAGTCAAAGCACTGTACGATACGTGAAGCATATAAATGAATCCACACTCAGATTAAGTTGAGCAGTGGTAATTCTCTCTCTCTCTCTGTCTCTCTCGTAAAACAACTGTCTCTTGGGGGATAGTTGCTTAAGTAGAATTAGTTGAACAGTTATTTGCATGATTCAGCTCTTTGGCATACATGGACTGTGAATATATATGAAGGTTGGTTGATAAATTCTGAGCCTAGCATAGGAAGGTCTTAACTCGAAAGGGTTGTCATGATTTCTTTGTGAAAAATCTCCTTCCAGCTCAACACTTTTCTGCCAGAGGAGGCTTATCTCATTTTGATAGAAGCCATTTTCTTGGCTGTCCAAAGAATCCTCCACAGTTGATGGGATCTTTTTTTTTTTTTTTTTTTTTNTTTTTTTTTTTTTTTTTTTAAAGTTTTACAAATTTTCAAACAACATTGTGTTTGAAAAATTGACTAAGGAATAATAAAAAAAAAAAACCTTGTAAAAGTTAATACAACTTAAAATCTTTAAGTACTGTTACTACTACTTTAAATACTGTTAGGTATTGCAGGAGTTTAGGTGCTAACGACTCAGTAATGACCAATTGTTTTGAGTTAAATGACACACGACGCTGCTTCTGATTCTCCCAGCATGCCTTGCAGCACATGCTTTAAGTTCTAGTTCTGTTGGAAATATCTGTTATAATCCTTTTTGTGAAGGGTATGGCTTTGTGTAAGTTTACTTGTTGCTGTAGCAGTTTGAGTTACATTTGAATGCATTCTACTTTTTGGTGTGTAACCATCAGAGAGTGTCTTTTTTTTTCTTTTTTTTTTTTTTTNTTTTTTTTTTTTTTTGAGGTAATTAGTTTCCTCAAGTTTTTTGAGTACATTTAACTAATTTGGGTTTACGTGAAGTGACAAAAATCCCAAACACACACACACACACACACGCAATAAAAACAAGACACACACAAAAAGAAAAAAAAATCATATTGACTGTAGCCATAAACAAACATTTGGTGCATTTACATATAAAATATAATTAATCATTTTCCAATACCAATAAGGTTGAGAAAAGGGTTCCAAGTTTTCCAAAAAAGGTCTTCTTTTCCTGAAGTTGTAACTATAATCTGTTCACTACAGATACTTGACATGAGTTCAATCCATTGTTGAAATGATGATGGTTTGACTGACTTTGATTGCATCACAATAACTTTACATCCAGACAACATGGTTAATCAACACCACATTTCCATGTCCATGTAGATTCTTAGGCAAAATACTGAGCATACAGAGATCTGGACTCTTAGTCAAACTAATCTGTAGCACCTTACTTACAAGAGGGATAATATTTTTCCAAAGATCCTGAACCTTCTCACAAGAACATATGTATCATGGTCCCTGCCTCTTTTAAATAGCGCCAACATATATCATCCTCTCATAGTTAAAGCTTGGCCATTTGGCTTGGTGTCCAGTAGCAATGATTTAATGTCTTATAATTCATCAATTGTGACTGAGCTTGTCATGCAAAACATGCCAACATGATATGATGTCATTCCATGTTTCTCCTTTAATTTGTTCCCAATATCTTTCTCCCAGGCTAATTTAAGCCCCTCAAACTTGGATTGAGGGGCTCTCATTTTCTAAAGCAAAACAACTTCCAGCTGAAACGTTTTCTTCATGGTTGGGAAGAGATGTAAGTCTGCACAAGGTAAATCAGATGAGCAGGGTGAATGATTAACTAGTTCAAAGCCACAATCATAGTTTGCATCCATGGCAACAAATGATGTGTGTGCAGGCATGCTGTTTGTCCAGCTTGAACAGCTCACAGAACATGTACTTCTGGAATTTGGAAGTTAAATGAGTGCAGGTGATGTGCAAATAAAACTCCCCCCACAAAAAACACTAAGGAGTTATATTACTTCCATAAAAATATTACTATACAGCTCAGAGCTTACTAATCAACACTTGTACAACTCTTTCCCTTCTGTCTGTGGGGATGAAAGAGGAAAATAATAATAATAATAATCACAGTATTTTGCAGTTCTTGCTCATGCAGTATGCAGATTCTCAACAGATGAGTATGCTGCATCTCCTGCCTCTACTGATGCATTAAACAATATCTACTAATGGCAATAATACGCCATAGTCCATAAAACTTTTGTCATTTAAACTAGTATTGTAAATAATAGATGCTGACAGATATGTCTAAATGTTCAAATTTTCATCTTCATCACAATTACAGACTGCAGCTTCATTTTTATTTTTGCTTTTTTTCTGACAATCTGTATGCATGAGTCTGTTTCCTCCCACACATTTCCATCTGAATGCACCATATGAATGTCTGTCCTGCGGGGAAAAAAAAGGAGACAGCTGAAAAATAAATAAATAAATAAAAAGTGCGAAGTACAGAGGCTGTGATCATTAGAAAAACTAACGAAACTACTAATCACTCCTCAGGGACATTGATCTCAAATGATCAAATGACTGATAATGAAGTCAATCAGGCAAAAAGACTTTCCCCATTATCATTAAGATCAGATGGCTCAATTAAACAGAGCTGCTGTATTGTGCATTTGGATGTATGGCATGCTGTCATTTTGTATTTAACCCCTCAGTCACCTCTGAATAATGTTTTTTAAAATCAATAAGCTGTGTGATGTGAAGCAGATAATTAGACAGGATGGGGACAATATGTAGGTGGAACATACACAGCAGTGTTATAATGCAATAAAGCAATAGAGCTGCAATCATGCTGTTTCTGTGTCAGTGATCTGCTCTGCCCCAACAATCAACAGCTGTCTTTCTTTCTTCACGTACAGGTTAATACAATTTAGATGTTTTTGCTCATATGTGACGCCTATCAGATATGCATTGTGAACATATAAGCAGTAAAATAGCACATGGAATCAGATATTCTCAACCATAGCAATTAACTTATCATTGTGGAATTTTTAGAAAGACAACAATGTCGTCATCAATGTTTTGCTGACGATCAAATTAGTCAACCAAACTTATTTAGCTCAGAGCACAGGGCTCTAAAAATAATTAAGTTTAAATTAAACAATCTGTAAAGAGAAAATCAGGAGAATGTCTTTATAAACTGTTCACAATTCAGAAATATGAAAAATTATATGATGACGGGTCACAAGAAAATATTGCTTTAAGGGTCAGAAAGTGTGACGGCCTAGACCAGAAAAAGACTCAAATGCAGGATACGAAAAACAGTCAGAGTGTGGTTCAAAAATCCACAGTTTAATGACGGCTTCACTGGTCATACACAGGTGGGCAGTCAGTAAGGCAGACAGAGCAGATAAGGGGCAGACAATAGGCAAAATCCAAAAACAGTCCAAACAGTCCAGGTAAACCAAAAGCAGATAAATCCAACCGAGAAACAGCCTTAAATCCAAGTCAAAAACAGGCAAAGGTCATACATGAGAAATCACAAGAGACAACACTGAAACAAAACACTGGAAAGCTTGACTACACAGAGAACAAGACAATCTGGCAGAGAACAAAGGAACTGTAGGTAGTATAAGTAGAGAGGTGAGTGATTAGCAGATTGGACTCAGGTGATGCTGAAAACTGGCGGGAAACTAGAACAAGGACAGGAAGTAAAACTAACAGAACAACAAGGAGAACCAATTAACAAAATAAAACAGGAAATGATTAGACAGAGTCATCACAGAAATGTTGGGAACATTTTTTAGGTAGATGTAGTGTCCACAGAGACAAGCTATCATTAGGATGGTATGTGTGTGTGTGTGTGTGTGTGTGCGTGCGTGCGTGCGTGCGTGCGTGTGTGTGTGCGTGCATGCATACTGCTCCATGTATGTGTGTGGCAATGCTTAGCTGAGATGGGTGACACAAGTAACCCAGAATGTGCTCCTTCTGCAGATGTTACGCTTCACAACAGAACAGTATTTCTTTCATTTCATGTCTGTCTTTCTCAGACTTTTCTGTCCCCATCATCTTCTCATGATAAGTTCTCCTTGTCCTTCCTCATTCTGCTTCTATATAACACTCTAACAGCCCAAAGCAAAAAAGAAAAAAAAAAATCTGATTAACACTTTCAGAATCTTTTCATTTTCTTCATTTTTCCATCTTTTGTTCCATCTGTTCGCAATGTCCTCATTTCTCACCCCCTTGCATTGCTACTTTTCACCTCATCTTTATTCTGTTATTCCTTCTTTCTTTATTTCACTCCTTCTTTGTTCGTGTATTGTGCCATATGCTTGATGACATAATGCATTTTTGGTATTATGATTAAAATAATGACTTTTACAGAGGAGCATCTGCTGAACTGAAAGCCCTCCAAAACTGGAAATACTGTGTAAGTTTTGTACACTATGGAAACTAAATATTTGATTTGATATAACTTTTATATTGCCTAAATTGTTTTTTGCAATCAGAATAACACTTTTTTGCAGAACTTGACGATGCAAAGTACATACATAGAATTTGATGAGAAATTAAAAGACAAGAGGGCAAGGTAAGAGGGCAAGAAACCAGACAATAAAGCTTCACATTAGAAAAAAATTTAAATGACAAACCTATAACCTGAATCTAAAATTTAAAATTTCATATCTGAAGTAAAAATTGTCACACCATGAAAAAAAGAAAATAAATTATCTGTAGTCCTGTTGTTTACACAACACACTGCTCACCTGTCCTCTGAGTGGAGTACATAGTTCTTTACCCTGTTGGTACTTCAGCCCCACAGCTTGAGAACTCCTCTACCTATAAGATTTGTCTGGCCCTGTTGCTGGCCAAAAGTATCACATCCTCTGTATTTTTGTATAAACTTTACCAAAGTACCACTCTAAACACAACAAAATTCATTTATTGGTGTTTCACATGTAGTTGAGTATTCGTTCAGAATATTCAGCTATTCTTTAGACTGAAATTTAGATTTCAGAGTAGGTAATATGACTACAATATTTCTACATGTCAGTGAAAACATGTGAAAACCATTTGCTTTGACCCTACCTCAAAGAAGATGTTTTAACTTACTTTGATCTCTACTAATGATATTGCTATTTTTCTTCAAATCTTAATACTGTATGTCAAAAGTGTCTTCCTACTTAACACTATTAAGAACTATTGACTTTTTTCAGTTGTACTGTAACACAATAAAAAACTAAAATTTGCTGTGTTTGGAGTGGTATTTAAACTCAGAAAGAAAAGTTTACACAAAAATACAGGGGTGCAATACTTTTGGCCAGCACTACAATACAGAGTTTTTTTTCCTTTTTTTCCAAGTTTGACTGCATATAGAAAACATACAATAAGAGCATCAGATCATCACCACTTAGTCTAACAGGAGAAGTCTGGGTTTGGTTGTCACTGGGTCACAGAAAGACAGTGGAATCCATAAAACACAGAGCCAGACTCCACGTGCAATAAGCGCAAATATCGTCATGCAACCATGTGACTTCATTCATAAACGCCTGTTACACCATCTTTTAGCGTTTGCCTTGGAAGAGGCATTGCTATGGTATTTCCTTATTTGCATGTCAGCCAAAGTATTCATAACACACCATCACACAAAAATTAAGACCTGTTTGGCTTTGGTGGTAAATTTCACCAGTAAGAAATCAGAGTGACATTTTAAACTACATTTGCCTCATGTGTTAGAGATTAATAAATATGATCAATTCGCAAACTCAGCTGATCAGCTGACCTCAAGCCTCACAGTTGTTCTCATGTGTGCTGGTGTGTGTGTGTGTGTGTGTGTGTGTGGTGTAAATCTCTCTGATATTATTGTCAATCTCTGAAAGTGTAGAACTCTAAAGCAGAGAATTTGGGTTTCCTTTGCTGATTTATGTGTCAATTTCATTTTGACAGCAGATGAAGCAGTATGAAGACTTAAATATGAAGCAGCTCATTAACATTATTGGCTTTTACCTGTGACACCTTAAAACAACGTGTCAGTAACGGGACAACAATGTGCTAGTTAACAAAAGGGAAGCTTTATGAATATGCTTCAGTTATCACAATGTTTATTTAGCATGACACCATCTACTGTGATTTTTTTTTTTTTTTAATGAATTCCGCCTATGAAATTAACAGTTTTCAGCTGATCACAGTATTGAGAATAATGTGGCATTTCTGTCTAAGATGAATCATGGGGTGTCCAGTGGTGACGTGGATAAACTCAGCAATGACCAGATGAGCACTGGAAAAGCTATTTGTGTATGAGAGAGAGAGAGAGAGAGAGAGAGAGAGAGAGAGAGAGAGAGAGAGAGAGAGAGAGAGAAAGAGAGAGATGTTACAGTGATTGTTACAATGTTAGGGTTGAATGTAGAATAGATGTGTGTATGGAACAGCACCTCGATGCCCAAGCCAAATTTCTCCATGGAGACAAATAAAGTTGATNGATGTGTGTATGGAACAGCACCTCGATGCCCAAGCCAAATTTCTCCATGGAGACAAATAAAGTTGATCTTTGACCTTTGACCTTTGAGAGAGAGAGAGATGATGCTCAAGAAGGAGAGAGGGAGAACACATGGGGAGAAGGCTCGGCCAATACAGGACATACCATTCTCACTCTCCCATGGAGAATGCCAAGACTCAAACCTTAAATCCTCCACCAGCCACGGCTCCCTGGACTCCTCCATGAAAAATGTTTCACTTACAGCACATATATCACCCGCACGTCACTCCCATATACTGTAAACTGTCTGTCCTATGGAAACCACGTTCCCCTGCCAACACACACTCACACACACACAAACATACACACACAGCTTACAAATGGGTAACCAAATGGATTAATAATACATATATTACTCATGTTACAGAAGTCATAGACACTGCTGTCTGGACTCAGCTGATTACGTGACTAAATGTCTTTTGTACACAAAACAAGTTGAGGACAATCAAATAAATTAGAGATTTTAATCTTTCAATGTAATTCAATTCAATCAATAGCATACGTGTTTTACACCAAGGAGAGACAAAGCATTCATCATTACATTTGTTGCTGTTTTTAGAAAAGTTTGTTTTTTAAAAAGTGCTCAGTAAAATTTAAAAAATAAAAATGTAATATTAAAGAAACAAGAAAAGAACAAATTGCAAAATGTTAAAATGAAAAATTATCATTATTATTTATTATTATATTATTATTATTATTATTTATCATTATTATTTTAAAATATTTTTTTAGTTTACAATTAATTTAATATCAAACTTGACTATCTTGTATCTTGTATATAGATAGATAGATAGATAGATAGATAGATAGATAGATAGATAGATAGATAGATAGATAGATATTTGTTTTTTGTTTATTTTTTTTTTTATTCCTAAACCACAAATAGCACAAAGCACAATAGCATCCTGCATCCTTTGAATTGAAATGTAATTGGCACTTAGGGTATTTTCAGACCTGCAGTCTGTTTTCTTTGGTCCAAATCAGGAACTAAACTGTTAGAATGTTGCATTAACTGCTTGGTTTGGTTTTTGTTTCACACCGGACAAAAAAAAAAACAAAAAAAACAATCCAATCAGATCAAAATACAGGGTGTCCCAAAAAAAGGTATACACACTTTGAATGATTATAAATACAATGTTTATTAAGATATATCTAGGTTTTATAATCCCAGTTAAAGAAGACACGTGTAGAATCTTTTGAGTTATCGCAGGTGTTCAAACTGATGACCATTCTGATCCAGGCACTGCTGATAACGCGGACAGATGGAATTGCAAACATCACAAATCATTTCATTTGGTATTGGTATTCATTTGGCATGTACGTTCTTGCACTTCCAGTAGCACTTTAAGATAAATTTCCTTTTCTCAAAGCTTAGTCTTGCTTCTGCCATTACTTCTAATTAGTTACACCTGTAANAAAAAAAAAAAAGAAAGTTTTTGGCTCCACCATTCATTCAAATTGAATGCAGTTCAATGAAATTTCTTTCACAGCTCCACATCTAATTAGCAACCTTGGTTGTTGTTACCGAGGAGATTTTAGCAAAGTGCATCAAAACTAACAAAAAGGGGACAAAACTGAAATAACCTTCTTGCTCAGTGTGACTTTGCAGTACACCTCAGCAATGGTTACCATGACAGCAGTGAATCATCCGCTCACAAAACTAGACACCCTATGGGATTAAATCCTTCAAATGTTATCATTCATACATCATTTAAGATACTCAAACGTAGCGTTTTGCTTAAGAGCTATCAGTGTCATTGCCTTTTCACTATAACCCGAACAAACTAATACTATAATCATGTAAACCCATTATTATCTTGGTATTATTCTGAATTTTAAGTTAATTCTTGTACGTACAAACACTCTGTGCATGCAAATGAAGACCTCAATCACTTTTAATTTTCAAAAGAAAACCTGCAAATTCCTCTTAATCCCAAGAACCTGCCACTGTATCAGCTACTTTGATAAATCATGTTTAAATGCCAATTGTGATTAGAAGAACATGTGTTATCACATCTGAAACCCACTATTCTGTTCAGTTAAGCAGGTAAATTGTCTGTATTTGGGTTTCAAGGCACTAGCATTCCTGAAGTTCAATTCCATGTTCACAAATGGTCAAAACAATGGCTGTCTCAAGAAATAGTCTAATGTTGTGTGAAATGAAGGACATTCCATGTATCAGACTGCAAAGAAATTGAAAATGTTATACAAATGTGTCCACCGCTGTCTTGAGAGAAAAGGGAAAACTGGATTTAACTAGGATATGAAAAAAAGCAGAAAGCCTAGATGCACAACTGCTCAAGAGGAAAAGCACATCTGTAGTTTGAGATACAAGCACCTTACAGGTCCTCAGCTGGCTGCTTCCTTAAATAATACAAACCAAATACCAGCATCATCTGCAGCAGTGAAAATATGACAGCAGGAAGCTGGACTGCTGGCTACCTGAAACTGTCAAATAAAAAGAAAAGGTTAAAAATGGGTAATGAGGGCCTCAAACTGTTTCTTCAAACTTTTTAATCCTACTGTACATATTTAAAGGACTATTCCAGTGATTTTTCTTGTATAAGCCCAATAAATACTATACATACTCATTACTTTACTAATAACTAATTTCCAATACATAAAACCATATTTTAGTTTTCTGTTATTTTTCCAAATCCCCCAATTTTTTAAAATAAAATGTTCAGGAGATACACCCACCTTAAAATTCAATGTTTCTTCAGCAAACATGTATGTCAGAATGTAAAAGGGACAGTCATTTTTTATTTCTCTGTAAAATCCATCTTTTCCTGGGACAGTATTCCCTGGTGGAGACATACATTGGCTTCCAAGCAGCTCTGTGTTAGGCCGGTTAAATAAAGTTGTTTCAGCAAAAGAACTTAATAGATATAGTGTACACTGTGATGGATTACGAATCTCAAGCACATTTCAAGTTTGTACAAGTTGATTTTTTATAGCATTCTGGAATCAATTGAAAGCAGTGGCAGCCTGGAAGGTAGGGAGGAAAAATTCTAAAATTTACAGCTAAAGTAGTATTTCTAGAAAATGGTTGTAAGTAATGTAATGTATATGCGGATTGTATATATTGGGCTCAAATGTACAAAATCACCGGTATTGTCTGTTAACTGACAACTGCCAGCTAATCAGCAATACATATTTTCTGTAGTCATGGTATTAATATGTACAACAGCAACACAAAAGCACTGATGAATAAGTTAAAGCTGTGGCTACGTAATCCTGTTCACTGTGAGCTGAACATAGTTCTGATGACAGGAGTTCCTGCATTACTGTCAGCTATTATCAAGGTCAAGATCAAGCTTATTGGTCTCCAAGAAGAAATCTGGCTTAGGCATCAAGGTTGCTGTTCCATACACACACACATCTACTCCACATTCACACATCAACACAGCTGTCCCGTACATCATTATAGAAGTAAATAACCCCCAAATCATTACTTTTTAATTTAACTCTCACACCTGATGGCAGACTCTACTGCCTTTGCTTTTTATTGAATTCATAAAGCATATTTAGTATGATTGCAGCTGAGATTGGTCTCTGAGTCGGCTAGCACTGTTAAGATTAAATCTTTAAGCCCTTTATTTATAATGCAAGCTAAATCTAACTCTGTGCTTCCCATTCCTGGTTCTCACATACCCCAGCACTGCATATTTTCCATTTCTCCCTGCTCTAATTAAATCTGACTAGCTAAATCAGGTGTGTTTAGCCAGTCAAGACCTGTGAAGCACCAACTCTTGATCAAGCGAACAGTTAGCTAATTAGGTGTAAGTAGAGTAGATAGATGCAAAACATGAGGTGCTGAGTACATGAAGATGAGAATTATTTTTCTTCTTTCTTGTTTTTCTTCTCACAGTTTGAATGGCCATAACTATTGTATGCTATTTACAAGTTCTATTTTTGTGAAGATTCATTCAACACAGTTGTTGATTCCTTTTAAGTAACATTTTCCAGCAGCAATTGGCACAAGACTAATATAATCAGGTATACTTTGGTTTGAATCATTTTGAAGTTATTTGCACTGTTTGCGTAATTAATCCTGAAACCATTAAAAAGTCAACGTATTTCTTTTTTCTCATTTATCTCTGAGGATTATTAACAAAGACATTTGTAAGCATGAAAGTATGAAAAGTAAGTGAAGTACACAGAAGAATATGGGCTCATTTTTCTCTGTCAGATGAGATAGATTTGGAATATAATTACAGTAGATAATTCTGTTAAAGTTAAATAGACCCATGTGCCAGTCATCTAGTGATGTCAAAGCTAAATCTCTCTCTCTCTCTCTCTCTCTCTCTCTCTCTCTCTCTCTCTGTGTGTGTGTGAGAGAGAGAGAGAGAGAGAGAGAGACAGAGAGATAAAGCAGAGAGAGCATGCATATATACAAATATGCATAAATATATGCATATGTATGCAAAGTCTTACGTCCTTTAAATCACATTATGTAAAATCAGATTAGTTATCTGCAGAGAATGAAAGAAAATTACATCAAAAACCTGACCACATGCAATGATAAACTCCTTCCACTGATATATATGAAAAAACAGTCTTATGTAAAAACATGAAATGCAAAATTACAGCCAGACCAAAGACAGCTTTGTTATATGTTGGTAATTCTGAATCATTCGTCATAGGTTTTTTTTTGTTGTTGTTGTTGTTGTTGTTTTGTTTTTTTTTTTGTTTTGTTTTTTGTTTTTTTTTAAGAATTGCAATGATTCAGATGATACATGCTCAACTTCTATGTGTCCTTTACAGAATCAGGGATGGAGACGTACAGGAGAGAGTGCTTGAAAACCTGAAGCATTGCACATAAAATTTAATAAATGTAATCATGAAATGGAACATCTTTAGTGGGTTAGGGTTACGATGGAGGTACAGTCACACATGTTACTCCTCCAAGCTCCAAGATACAGCTTTCACTATCCTGCAAAGCAGCTGCACAAGCCCATTCTGATACAATTACATTTATATCCTGAAATACATTGTCAATTTCATTTCTTATAAAACATAATTACTCCCTGATTGCTGTTAATGACAATATTTATTACAAAAGCAGGAAGTGATGACATTCTTATACAGCTACTGTAAAATAAAAAAAAAATGTTTAAGGAGGAGCTTGGTGTGGGTGGTTTGGCGTATAAAGCACACAACTTTTACACCAGATGGGTGTTTGCATCCAATGTTCCGAATATACAGGACATAAGTGTTTTTTAATTTATCAATCATCACAAATTTTCCCTAGTCTAAGCAAATGATTTCAGTTGCCTAACCATGTCCATCATGCTTTTAGTTGCCACAAACTGATATTATTGGAAAGCAAAACTTTCACAGTGAACATTTTGGCGATCCATGTCATTTTTGCCTGTTACCAACTCAAGATGCTGAATTAAATGATGATAAGCCTGGAGCCCTACTAACGGTTCCTTATGTGTTTCTGGTACAGATGGCAATGTTATGATGAAGAACACAGCAAGCCAAAATGGTCCTGCACATCCTCACAGTGGTACAATCTGCCACCAACCATGTCCAAACACAACAAATGATTTTTGATCAGCTCATTGCTGTTCTCTACCACTGCACATATGTGGGCATGAATGTGGTTTACCACGTTTCCTCAGAGGTTTCTGGATTGGCAGCAGAATCATCAGCCAACTTTCAGACCAAATAGAATCAATCTCAACAACTGTGCAGAAAGGTGTAAAAATTAATTTGATTAAAAGAAGCTAGCTACTTTTCACAGCTCCTACCTCTTGGTACTTTCCCATTACATTGTACAGGAAAAAGTCATTTACAGCTCTGCTCTTCTATAATTGAATTTAGATTGTTTAATTTATACATTTTTATAATATGATCATATAAATAATTAAATCAGTATTGGTGGATTAATGCCTCATTCAATATATTGTTACAATTGTGTGGAGCATCCCACCCCCTTCACAGATGTCTGATGCTAGAGGTTATAAGGAAATTTTATATGTGGACAAATTGGCTTTAATAATAATAATCTTTATTTGTATAGCACATTTCATACACAATGTGCAACTCAAGGTGCTTTACATAAGAATAAAAGTTATATGAAAATAAAAATTTAAAATAGAAAAGATAAAATAAAATAACACCATAAAAACATTAAATGTCAGCATTTGACATAAAAGCAGTACTGAAGAGATATATTTTAAGATTCTTCTTAAAAATATCCATTTTCTTAAAATATGGCCTTGCCTGTCATAAGACGTCCAGCGCAGCACAAACTGCTGCTCAGTTGTAAGTGAGAATCGTGAATGAGATGCAACACCTTCGCTGTGAGTGATTTTTAACATGATGGCTCATTTAACAAATGTGTGTGACTTCTAGATCACCAACTGTTTTGTCTTATGTCCTGCCATCGGGCTGTATACTGAGTGGTTTAAACTCTAAAATGGAAACAACATAGTAAAACATGTTAGTCAGTCTTTCCACTTCCGTTATCATGTGGCCCACCCATGGGCCAGATCATCAGACGTCAAAGCTCTGTGAGCAGCAGCACGAGATGTTTTATGACACAACGTCATCAAAAAGAGTCAGGGTGTCTGGTGTAGCCAACTGCTCACATAATGTTCTAAAGCTTTCATACACCATCAGTGCTTTGTATTATTTTATTTTTTCTCTGAATCAACATTAATAATTCATAAGTTCACACAGTAAAGCCAATTGCCCCCCCCCCCCCCNCCCCACACACACACACACAACTGTGCACACATTTAATTTTCTGTTAGGTCCTGTAGACATGTCCTGTAGATAGACATGTAACGATGCATGCAACATTTACATTAAGAACACTACACACATTCACAAACTAATACAAACCCACACCTATCAAGTGCGGTGGCATATGTACCATTGTTCTGAAGTGGATACCATGTGTGACACCCACGCACAATGAACAGTAAAGAACTGAGTGACAGGGAGATATGGGTGTATGGAGAAGGAAACAGACCCAGAGGTAACAGGACCAGAGGACCATATGTTCTCTGTCATTGTATGACTGTCCTGTTCTCCGTTAAATGAGAACCAAAGGGACAACCAGGCATGTTGTAGATGCTACAGTAAATGTAATGTCAGATATGTGGTGCAATCAGAGTGTACATTTTCAACTCGACAAACGGAGTGAGAATTAAGAGCTTTCTGTCAGTGTGTTGGCCTTTAGGTGCCCATGATCCCCGTCCCTATAGAATCACGGTCTATGTAACCTGAGGATTAGAGTTGGTATGTACAATTTTACCCATTCCCTATAATCTCTCTCTCTCTCTCTCTCTCTCTCTCTCTCTCTCTCTCTCTCCATATATCATCCCACTGTCTATTATTAATGAGACAGAGTCAGCAGCATGACACTCTTGTTGCTACACACTGTTTACACTTAATAGGATCAGATTGTGTGTATGTGCATGCATGCGTACATGTACACACACACACACACCTTTAAGAAATGTGTAAATTGCCAGTGTAGAGCTATCCGAAACAACTGAGTGAACACAGCAGGACTTTGTGTGTGTGTGTGTGTGTGTGTGTGTGTGTGTGTGTGTGTGTGTGAACATTCAGAGCACAGCATTCATAGTGACAAGACAAACACAGCAGGAGTATTGCTCGTCAACATCACCAATCTGAGTGGATCACAAAACAATTCAGACATACAGCAATCACACACACAACAATGAAAAAAGTTTACTTGTGTGTGTGTGTGTGTGTGTGTGTGTAAAGAAAATTTACTTTTGTAGATGTGACAGAATTCTTCTTTACTCTCTCTAGTTCAAAGAAAAAAATTGCAGAGGCCAAACCCTATTAAAAAGTATATAAAGCTTCACAAAAGAGATGTGAAAAAAGAACATGTTGACCTCCTGTAATACATGCCAGTCATCATCACAATGGTAGTGTCAGAGGGCTTTGATGAGTGGCTTCATAAGTGTCAACATGATGCCTCATCAGTCTTTCCACCCTCCAGCAGTCATACCTCAGGCTGTTTTTGTGAGAAGCTACACAACGTAAGTCACAAAAGAAGAAGTCAAATCAATTATAGTACAGAAGAGAAGAGGGTTACAGACGAGAGAAATTACTGCCAAGTGTTGAGTGACACGTACACTTGAGACATAAAAAAAAGATTAAATTTTTAAGTCTGACTGAAGAAGAGTAGCCAATCCTCAGAAGAGATTATATCTTCACCCACAGGGAAACTAAGACATCTACAATGTCAGTCGTTGTAGCACTTCATTCCTTGCTATATAGAATTACCTTTCAATACACTGGAGCTCAAAGTTTGAAATCAATTCCCAGAATTGTCTTTTCACTGTTGCAGATGACACTAGTATTTGGTATACTATTTAAAGAAGTAGCCGACTGAGGACGTCGTAAAGCGTCTGTTTCTCAAACTACAAGCTCTGATGCACTTACGCTCTTCAGCAGTTGTGCATCTAAGCCTTCCGCTTCTTTTCCTGTTCTGTTAGATCCAGTTTTCCCTTTTCTCTCAGGAAAATGGTGGACACCTTTGTATGAAATCTTTAGTTTCTTGGCAATTTGACACATGGAATAACCTTCATTTCACAAAACAACAATAGCCGATGTGTTTTTTGAGAAAGCAAAAAGGATCAGATTTGTGATCATGTTTTGTTTTGGCTATTTTTGACCCCAGAATTGAACTTGAGGAAATCTAGTACCCTGCAACCCAAGTAAAGACAATTTACCTGCTTAATTGGACAGAATAATGGGTTTTGGATGTGCTAACACAATTGCAAAGGTGTCTCTAATAACAAATTAAGATTTAAACATGATTAATTAAGGATGAGCTAAAAGAGTCCATTATTAGGACACTAGAGTAATGGCTGCTGAAAATGGAGCTTTACAGTTTTATGTGAATAATTAATTTTAAAAAATCTGTAATTTCCAGCATTAAAAGACATTTGCAACATTATTAATGTCTTGATTATGTTTTTACATCAATTTAATGCTGCCTTGGTGAATCTTCTTCTTCTTTTCCTTTCGGCTTTCCCTTCAGGGGTCACCACAGCGAATCATCTGCTTCCATC
>VXCM01005860.1:0-30930 GCA_014773175.1 Lucifuga dentata
CATGTGAGGAGGAGTTTCTCAACTTTCACGTTGCGCTCCGTTACCCCTAGACTGGGGCGTAACATCTGCACATAACACTTAACAGTTTCAACACAAAAAAATTTGTTCTAAAAAGTTTATTGCATTAATTAAAAATAAACAACTGGGATATCTAGGTTTGATAAGTATGCAGCCCCTTTTAATGTAGGGTCATTCAAACTATCTCAGGAACAACCTCCTGCCTTCAAATTGCCTTCTAGATCACATAATAACTGAATTGTCCAACACATATTTGGAATCACTGAAATTAACTAAAGAACTTAAATAAAAGCAGCTTTTGCTGTGGTCCTTCAATCTGCAGGTGAAGTCAAACACCAAGACAGCAGCACAGCTTCAAAGACCTTCCAAAACAAGTGACAAAGTTGTGGAAGGACACACATCAGGTGAGGGATATAAAAAGATTTCCAAGGCTTTGAATATACCTGGAAGCACTGCTAAGTCCGTCATTAAGNATATAAAAAGATTTCCAAGGCTTTGAATATACCTGGAAGCACTGCTAAGTCCGTCATTAAGAAGTGAAAAGTGCACAACACCACTCACAACCTGCCAAAATCATCAAAGCTAAGTGACCGGGACAGAAGACAACTGGTCAGAGAGACCACCGGGAATCCAACGGCAACCTTGAAAGACCTACAGGGCTCAGTCCCAGCTTTGATGATTTTGGCAGGCTGTGAGTAGCGTTGTGCACTTTCCACTTCTTAATGACGGACTTAGCAGTGCTTCCAGGTATATTCAAAGCCTTGGAAATCTTTTTATATCNTTAATGACGGACTTAGCAGTGCTTCCAGGTATATTCAAAGCCTTGGAAATCTTTTTATATCCCTCATCTAATATGGGTTCTTCCACAACTTTGTCACAGACTTGTTTTGGAAGGTCTTTGAACCTGTGCTGCCGTTTTTGTGTTTGACTTCACTTAAATCTGAAGGACCAGCAAAAGCTGCTTTTATTTCAGTTTTCAAGTTAATTACAGTGATTCCAAACAGGTGTTGGATATCCAGAATGCAATTTGAAGGCAGGAGGTTGTTCCTGAGATACTTTAAGTGATGCTATATTAAAAGGGGTATACTTATCAAACACAGATATAGGATTTGTTTATTTTTAATTAATGCAAGAAACTGTTTCTCACTAATTTCTCATTTTGAAACTATTAAGCATTATATGCAGATTATTAGGAAAATATGGATTTATTGCTTTTTAATTCTTGGCCTTTAGGTTAATAAAATATCAAAATTGTTAAATGGAGGTGTATTCACTTTCTATCCACTGTATATTCCCTGGCAGAGACATACTGTACATTGTTTTCCATTCAGCTTTGAGTTGGACCGGTTAAATAAAGTTCACTTTGACAAAAAAAACTTAATAGACATAGTGTTTGCTGTGATGGATTACCCATCTTAATTGTGTTTCAAGACTCTACAAGTTGATTTTAATAGCGAATTGGAATGAACTGTAACCAGTGGCAGTCTGGAAGGTAGGGAAATAATTCTAAAAGTTACTGCTACGGTAGTATATTTTGGGAATTTTTTGTCTGTAATGTAGCGTGTAAGCGGGTTGTACATATTGGGTTCAAACATGAAAAACTGACGGTATTGTCCTTTAAGTAACTACACTGAACTTGGAAAAAATATGTGTGTGTGTGTGTGTGTGTGTGTGTGTGGATCACAGTACTGAAAATGAAAGACACAGGTGTTAGCAAACATGCTGTATCTGTATCCAATGAAAGAAACTATATGACACAAAAAGCGTTATACCTGGCAGGAAATATACATTTCTTCTGCATAGTACTTCTACTACTATTCTAAACATAAAGCATAAAAAAAAAACTCTTCAATGTCATTATCTGAACAGAGATGAGAGTGTGTCCTATTAAGCTATTGGGCTGGCAACATTTTGGAAATCATTCCCTAGGTGGCTTTTGTAAATCAAGAGTCTTATTTAACGCACCGATGCAGCCTCGGTGAACACGCAGAGCAACATCAACCACTCAACTGAGGCCCCAACTCACCGTGTAAGTGATCACTGCCAGCATGCCAATCAAGGTCAGGGAGCTGATCGAGAAAGACAGAGCGGGTAGACCATCTGCAAGAGGAAACAGAGAGACGCCATTAGGGATCTGACCTTGACCTGTGACGTAAACATCAGAGGACTCTGCCATAATGGCCAAACTAATAATAGCTTGCATTTGTTGAGAGCTCTTTCTTTTTTACTTAGTAAATGATAAACAACAATTAAAGGATCTGTATAAAAAAAAAAGTTACCAATTTCACAAGAGATTTTGTAATTACATTTTTTTTAAAAATAAACCCAAAATACAAGCTGAAGTGTTTTGAACGCTCCAGTGCTACTGCAGTAACTGTTCAAAGTGAGTCAAGCTGCGTCCAAATGATTATCCTGAAAATGCCTCAATAATATTAGTGTAGTAGTTTAGATAATATAATGGCAAATGTTCATCAAAATGTCAATTAGCGAGTTTTCAATCCCAAAACTGTCCCACAGAGCATTTGCACACCACACTGCCTTGTAAATTTAAAGGGAAAGATAGTACATGTTTCTTAATAAATACTTTTGTCTGACAGTAAGTACTATGTGCAAAATACCAATGAGTGAGACAATGTTTGATACTGCTATTCAGTCAGCTAACATTTGACTCATCTTTAGTGTTATGTTCTGAATCTCCTCCACAGCAGCTCTGACTGATTTCATTTTACAGGACCAGAGTGTTATACTGTATTATAACGATGGGAAAGAGACTGGGACAATGAAGCTTTACAGAGACGACTAATACAATCAGAAAATCCATGGAGACAACCTAACACTCTCAAACTGTGCTGTATCGGGGCTAAATGCTCACTAGTGTCAGCAGACGTTGCCACGTTGCGATATTCTGGTAACATTTCTTAAATCGTCAATAGCTGTTTTCAGCTGTCATGGGAAACTCGGATCCGTGCAGCCCATGTGGTGTAATAGGCTTGGCATTACCAAAAAATATGTTGCTAGGCTTTACCACAGCATGTTTTATTGAAAAACATCTTTAAGGAATCTTTCACTGTGGAAAGATTTCACTGCTTGATACACAAGAAGAAAGTCACCAGGGATAATAGTGTGGTTTGTAGGAATTGTGGTGTAATGGCCAAAGTCAGAACTGCAGGTCACCGATGCCCTCAGACAAAAAAAAGTTCTGATCTACTTACAAATGAAAGCTTTAAAAACAAACAAAAAAAAAAAACCACTACGGAATTTTGGATTTTGTTTTGTACCTGCTGTTGAGCTGGATTATGTGTGCTTTTGTGCTTTTCTATCCTCTAATAAATGGTGCAAAAGTCATCAATACAATCAATATTTAAAAGGTTAATACCAGCTATTTTGCATGTTTGAGTCCAATATATACACGTTACATTACTCAATGCTATTTCTCAAAATATACTACTTAAATTAGTATATTTAAAATTTTTGATTTTTTTCTCCCCCTACCTTCCGGACTGCCATTGGTTTCAGTTCATTCCGGTATGCTATTAAAATCAACTTATAGAGACTTGAAACATGCTTGAGATAGGTAATCCATCACAGCAAACAGCATGTTTTATTGAAAAACACCTTTAAGTTTTCAGTCAAAGTAATTTTATTTAACTGGTCCAAAACTAACCTGCACAAATGTAGTCCCAAGAGTAGATGTTTTTACTGAGAAATCAAAACTGAACACCCCGTCTACATTTGGACATGTTAGTAGGCGAAACATTAGGTGGGTGTATCCCATGAACATTTGATTTTAAAAGATTCAGGGATTGGCAAAATAATAGGAAAACTAAAATACGTTTTTATGTTTTGAAAGTTGTCAGTATGCGGGTAGTATTTATTAGGCTTAAACATGCAAAATCACCGGAATGGTCCCTTAAGATCAATTGCATGAGATTTTAAAAAATAAAATACACTTCATTTTTGGTCTGTAAAGGAAATTTGGGGCTTTTTGCAGCAGTGGTTATCATAAAGCTTTTCATCATCATGTGCTGTCTGAGGATGATAAATAGATGATGATTTGCTGTTAAACTCTTTTTTTTTTTCCAATGCAACTGGTATATGACATTTTGTAAGACTTTTTCTTGATTTGCATGAATTGGTGTAAATCCAACAGACCTACAATCCAATATATGAATGTTAAAGAATGAAATTATAACAAGTTTCTCCTTTGTGGCCAGAAGCATTCTGAGTTGTTTGTGTTTGTTTGCCTTGATCTCGTATTTATCCATGCAGTGTTTTGTGCTGCATAACATACTGCTGTGTTACCTCATGGGTAAAGCGAAAGCATTGGGGGAACTCATAAAGACGTGAAAAAGTGAACAATGAATAGAGCTGTATACAGGGTAATTACTGAGAACCTCCTTGGGTGTAAAAGTACTGATGCAATGTGTTTCAACGTGATAAATTACCACAAGTTTATAGCCAAGTAAACACTGGACTACCTTCCTGAGAAAAAAAAAAAAAAAAAAAAAAAAAAAAAGAGATTGTGCTGCCCAGCAAAATTCTCATTTGGAATCCTGTTGAAATGTGTGTAATAATAATAATATAATGCAATATATTATTATATAATGTAATGTAATACTAGACAAACATCCACAGATGCTTCCCGTTCACTTGTATGAGGCTGAACAAATCTGCGAGGAATAGGAGAGAATCCCAAAATCTGATGTGCTGAGCTGATAAAGAAGTTATAAACATGCCAAAGACACTTTATGACATTTCATGGACCTTGACCATATTTCACCTGAGTCATTTTCTATTACCCTTATATCTTAGTGGCAATAACCGAGCTAAATTCATTCAGAATCAAACCGTCAAACACCACAAATTACAGAAAAAGTCAAGATAGTCAAATACATTTTGTCTCTCTATTCAGCTCCTCCGAGGCACATTTGATGTGTTACCTAATAACTCAGGTACAATTCCAAAGCAACACAAGGAACACAAGGAACACCAAGACATACAAATCCCAGACAGGAAGCCCCAGGGTTCAATGAGAGAACAATGCATCACATCAAAACACCACAACAACTCTTGGTTTGGAGGAGATCAGAAAATGAACTGTTGTGCGTCTTAACTGATTGCACACCTGATGCCAAGCACCAAGTCCAACTTGACCTGCAAAGGTGTCTTTCTGAGCCTATAAAGGGAAAGCTATCTAACTATATATCTATCTATTTCAAGATTCAGCAGACAGAGAAACAGATTATCATTGTCGCTTTATACATTAAACAAAATCCGTGTTTCAACATCCGGATCTTTCGCTGTACTTTCAGTTGATGTGTGTCACCTTTGATTAAGTAAGAAAGGGGACCACCCATCAGGCAAGGGCAACACTGGATGTCACACCAGCTGTCAAAGCTGTAGCCTGAAGACAGGGATTGATGAAGAGACTGATTACCTCTCTCCCCTGTCAGGATCCCACCTGTCATAAGGTTCTAAGTTAAAGCTACACAGTTGTCCCTTCACAGTTATCACACATCCTCTCAGCAGCAGCCACATGGTGCCCAGCCCACCTGTCAGCGTGGGCATAGGTGGCTCTCTGCTTGCCTCTCTTCTTTCTCCTTGAGTGGCATTTGATCGGGAAAATTAAGTCAGCGCTCAAAGTGTGTATAATTTGCACTGTGTATAACGGTTATCACATTCTTTGGGAGGGATTTTACAAGTAAGGACAAAGAAGGGGGAAATTATATACCTGCACCTTATTGTACAGTTTGTAAAAAAAAAAAAAAAAAAAAAAAAAACTGACATCTGACAGCTGGCCTGAGCATTAACATATGAATAGATGCTTCCTATTCCAGAGTGTTTCATTGCAATTTTGCTGCCTTTGTTTAGTGGTACGCTTGGTTAAATAAACAATACTTTCCTGTTCTGCATGAACCGCACTCTGTTAAGAAAGTTCACACAAAACTGGGAATATATCTTTGCTGCTACTCTGCTGGGTTTCTTGAGAAGATTTTCCGGGGATTAAACTGCAGAAATATTGTGTATTATCGGTGGTGTTCCACATCTGTACAGCTTTGATTCCAACAGCAATGGAATGAGGTAGCACTTATCTCACCATGCATACAGCCCTTCAGGCTTGTGCATGTGCAAGAGACTTGTACAGAGAGGTGTGTATTGAAGAGCTCCTTGAGCCCGAGCTCCCAGCTTGTGTGGTGTAAGATTTCACCAAGTGTGTAAATGTGAAAGTGAAGCAAGGGCTTTTCTGCAAGAGTGTGTGTGCACGCCGCGACCCTACCCTGGATAAATACAGGCTCAGAAATCATGCAACTATAATGACACACACAGCAGCTGTTAGGTTATGTTATGGGGTACTTGATAGCAATATAGGCCTGCAACAATAACCACACACACTGCCATAAAACAAGACTTGGGGGCGCTAAAAGAAGTAAACTGGGAAAGTTACCTAATTTATTTACCGAGAAAGTAAGCGTCAGTGTGGGATTTTTTTACCCCGATATGTGAGTGAAGCGAAAAATTAATTACATTTTGGAAAAGTTGATAAGTTTCACTGTGTATAATGTGGCAATTTTGTTGGTTGCAGATCACCAGTTAATCGTATTTGCCAAGCCATCCTTGATCTCTGCCAGGTCCCAGAAAATTTTTCACTTATTAATTAGGGAGGGCAAATACAAGCATCATATAATAAATTGCACATTTGTTTATAATTTCTTAGGTACAAGGAAATTAAATTAATTAAATATACAGTACCACTTGTATGAAATGCTAAAAATGAGCAACTCTGAACACAGAAAAGACAGTGTTTTCTCTTTTCTTCTGTTGATTGATTTTTATTTTTGTCAAGAGACTGCCTGCCCCACATTGACTTATCAGACATGTTTGCTGTGATGAAACAGAAAGTATCTAAAATATTCAGTGAAGTGAATTCACAGAACCAATGCTTTTGGCCAGGTCTCTATATACATGAGTTTCTTTGGGGGTTTTTTTGGAGATGAGATCCCCTTGAGGAATGGCCAGTAACTGTCTTCAATATGAACTTTAATAGCTAGTCATCTGTATGAGTATATTCAGGCATCATTGGAGCATCGTCACAAATGCTGCATCCTTAATGGTTGGAACATTAAGGATGCAGAGGCCTAAATGAACAGATGCAGTAAAATAGTCAGCAGGGTTACAGAGCAAGACTGCCTTCCCTTTACACAATTAACCTCCCATCTGGAGAGAGAAGAGATGGGGAATTAGTAAAGGGATGATCCTCACACTTCCTTCTCACCAGCTTAGCATTTTTGCTCTGTGCCAAGGGAGGCTGGAGGTTGGGAAAGCATGTAGGGGTTTACCATTTCAAAGAGAGGCAGATGGGTTGACTTCCTTTGAGATCCCCAAATGGCATAAGGCCAAAAGATTGCTAGGATTCCATATTTGGCAATATCCTTGCATGGCATGAATAAGCACAAACACAGGCAATGATCCATTCAAAAAGGTATGATGCATAAATAGGGTCCATTTAAACTGTCATGTCAATTTGACAATAAAATATAATGATTTGGCAAATTAAACGTATTGATCAGCCTAAATAATCAGACAGAAGGAAAACCAGAGATAGGTAAGTCGGGTAAATTCTGACATTTTTTTTCTACATTCATTTACTTATTGAGTTATGTAATGAAGGCTTGCTGGAAAAGTGGTTGAAGTTTCTATTGTGTCAGTCATGCAAGCCACAGCAGGGAGCATCTGGGAATATGTTAATGAAAATGTCACTTCTTAATTACACTGGGAGCAGTTTTTGTTGCCCCCTATTCATATCTATCACAAATTTCAGCGATGTGGCAGGTATGCTGATTTAAATTCTTGAATCCTAATAAACTTCTCCTTCATCCCAGAGGATGTAAGGGATGTCACCATGTAATTGTTACTGTATAATTAGTTATGAATAAGTTTACTTAGGTGGTTTTCAAGGAGTCAAGCAAAAATATCTAGAGGCTGAAACAAGAACTTCGGGATCCTATTAAAGGATTTATAGAAGATGGAAGAATTAAACATGAAGCCCTGCCATTTGTCAGAGACTAGGGATGATAATATTATCATCATGATAATATTATGGGAGAACAATTGAGGCCCATGTTAGCCAAAAAAAGTATGGACTTCAGGCAGGGCTGCGAGGACAGACAGTGACTGGAAGCAGGCAGCTATTTTGCAAATGCAGGAACTGGGCTCGTGCCTGTGGCCTGAAGATGTACTATGCAGAAAACACAGGTTTCACTTAGCAGACCTACAGGCTATGGAGTGCAGTCAGGGTAATGCACACAAAAAAANAAAAAAAAAAAATATATATATATATATATATTTTCCACTAACCGTAGTCCCTAATGGCGCACAACAGTGCAAAAGGGAAATTTAAAGCCAAAGTACCTATATTCAAATGAAATCCATCTGAGGTTTATTTTCAGGTGTTGTGAGCTGGGCATAAAACAAACAAAGTAGCTAATTATCTTGGTGACTCAGAGTCTTTCTGCCAATAATATGTCCTTCTTTTCATCACTTAATAACTCATTCTTGTGCTCCCACAAACTAAAAACATCCCACAGGAGATTAGATTTAATATCCTTAATATCCTCGATGAGCTAGAACTCCCTCCTCTGGCTGACCATCTAAATCATTCTCCTCCGTCTACATCAACACCCGACACTCACCATACAAGCCACACACTTCAACCCACTGTGTAGCTAGGCAGTCTGCTTCATCTGCAGTTTTACGGTCCCATTAGCACACTACATTGACACAGTCCTACCTGTGCAAAAGCTGCCAAGGCCCCCACCTCCCTCCTCTCTGATAATTCATGACTTAATTTTAAGAAATGAGAAACAAAAGTCTCCCCTGCCCGTTTCTCAGTAGCTAAGGTTTTAGATATTGTAAAACAGATCCTGGTCTTCTTGGTAAGTATCCCCTGGTCTGTAACGTGATTATCAATGTGGGATGAGATGTCCAAAATAGTGAAGCAAAACTTTATGAGCCTCAGACACACTTTTAAGGATTGTGGGAACTGTGTTTTCATCTCCTGTCCAATCCCTGAATATTTCAGACAATCTCATTAGTCTCCACACCTGGCTTTAGTCAGCCTGCTCAGGTCACAGAATGTTTCTAACTGACAATGATAGAAACTGAGTTTCTCTACGCCTTGTGTTGACCCCAACATGAAGAACCACAATTGCCACATTCGATAATAATCAAATCTAATGTAATCACGTAATTTTTATCATGTAAAAATCTCGTAGCCATTATTCATCATTTTAGCTCTTGTGGGCTTGTCTACTGTAACTCCCTGTACACTTGTGTCAGCCAGCAAAGTCTTTCCAGATACAATTAGTGCAAAATTCAGCTGCTAGACTCCTCAATAGAACATGAAAGAGGGAAAGTGTTACTCCAACCTTGGCTATTCTTCACTGGATTCATGTTCAGCTGGAGCACTGAAGAAAAACGGGACAGGGCTAAGGACTGGTCAAGTCATGACCGACTTTAGCTGAGATATTGTTGCATTCATCCATCCATCCATCCATTTTCTTCCGCTTATCTGGGACTGGGTCATGGCAGCAGCAGGGCCAAGCCAGGTAGCCCAGATGTTCCTCTACCCAGCCACATTCTCCAGCTCCTCTTGGGGGATTCCGAGGCGTTCCCAGGCCAGATGGGATATGTACTCCTCCAGCATGTTCCGAGTCTGCCCCGGGGGCTCCTCCCAGTTGGACACACTAGGAAAACCTCCAAAGGGAGTCATCCTAATCAGATGCCCGAACCAACTGGCTCCTTCATTATGAAGGAGCAATGATTCTACTTTGAGCCTTTCCTACATGTCTGTGTTCCTCACCCTGTCCCTGAGGGTGAGCCCAGCCACCCTTTGAAGAAAACTCATTTCGGCCGGTTTTATTCGCAATCTCTTTGTTTCGGTCACTACCCAAAGTTCATGAGCATAGGTGAGGAATGGAATATAGATTGACTGGTAAATTGACAGCTTGACCTTCAGGATCAGCACCAAGCAGTTTGATGTAACGCCTGCATTATTTCAGATACTGCACCAAACTGCCTGTCAATCTCACGGTCCATTTTGCCCTCACTCATGAACATGACCCTGGGATACTTAAACTCCTTCACTTGGGGCAGCTATTCACCTCCCAACCCAGAGGG
This sequence comes from Lucifuga dentata, assembly GCA_014773175.1. Classification (NCBI taxonomy): domain Eukaryota; kingdom Metazoa; phylum Chordata; class Actinopteri; order Ophidiiformes; family Bythitidae; genus Lucifuga; species Lucifuga dentata. Next base: position 10,195 of record VXCM01005860.1, read on the forward strand.
AGCAATTCACCATTTTCCGGCAGAATACCATAACCTCAGATTTGGGAGTGCTGATTCCCATCCTGACCGCTTCACACTCTATGGCAAAATGTCCCAGTGCAAGCCTGAGGTCACGCTCTGAAGAGACCAACTGAACCACATCATGTACCTTGTCACCAATTCTATTTGTGATTTTCATGGACAGAATCTCAAGACGCAGCCAAGGGGTGGAGAGTGTCCGGTATGGGGGTCTCAGGACTGCTGTATTCAGTGATGTCATATCTGCTTCCATTCTTAGAATGTTTACATCTTTTCCTGTCATTGCTTCCTCTGCACCTCATTTTGGTCGACAGAATCTCATCTAATTTTGACATCATTCAAACAGTGGCCACAAACTGATCAAGGGAATCAATTCCCAGAACATCTGAACTGTTACTTTTGCATTTCTTAGGTCTGCAGCTGAGCAGACCTAAGAAATGCAAGGACACTGAAATAAAGTAGGCATAGTCAATATGAAAAAAGTTAAGGCTCATCAATATGAGGGAAAAAAGAAAAAAAAAGATTAATACAAGTATTTTTAGGACTAGGGCCATGTTAAGGCAAGAGCTAGGGAAGATCTGATTGTTCGGGAGCTGATTATGGGACAATACTTACAAATACCTCAAGGATACACTGACTACAAGTGACAGCTCATTGAAATTGTGACAGTGGAGTGGCATTTGCCAGTAGCACTGCTATCCTTACACGCTCTATTCCACAACTTGCCACCAACTTCTTGGAGAGTAAATTTAACACCCAGAGCAGATTACTTTATTTACATGGAAAGCTGAGACAATTATCAAGGTAAAGTTAGTGCAACTACCAGGCCTTTCTGCATTAGGTTTAATGTGCCTTTATCATTGCAACTGTGAACAGCAGAGGCCACATGCAGTCCAAGAATACCTGGTAATAGGTAAAACTGCAGTTCAGTTAAAAAAAAAAAAAAAAAACNAAAAAAAAAAAAAAAAAACCAATCCCAATGACAAATGTTTATGATATAAACCACTGTTTACGAAAGGAAGATGAGACGTTATTTTAATCACAGACTCCACCTGCCAAATTATAGGGTTGCCTCATCATCGGCCAGGAGTCTTTTTCCAGATGTAGTCTTGATGCGAGTGGCGATGAGGAAAGTGGCGGTTGGATGTTGGCATCAGAATCAGGAGGGAAAATGGTGGAATGTTTTGGTTTGTTTTGATGAATGGGAAGGAGTTTTCTTTTGGATTTTAAACTAGCAGGTGAGCAATAAATGAAGGGTGAGGGGAAAAGAAAGGAAGAAGCCTTCCTTACTGTAATGAACTTTTGCTTTGTGTTTTCCCTTCATGATTGTCTTGCAATATTACACGTGTTGCTGAATCACCTGTATGGTGATACCATCGTTACTTATCATAGATACACTGTAGTACAACATCATACTGAGTGATACCTAATCCTTATTAGAGAGCAGGCTCTTTCAAACATTATAAATGCGTAACTGAAAAAAGCTGACAGCATGTTGGTGACGAAAAAAAATTATCTAAAGGGGCTATACTTACGACTGCTCCCAAGTTCTTCAAAAAGGTACTGTACTTTCTCCCACTGAGTGGAATTCTGATCAGGTGGGGCCTCAAGCGGAACAAAGGCTCTGAAAGAAATAAAATTATATATTAGTGGTAGTACCCCAAGCTGTATTTCTAAGCTGTCATATAGCAGGCTTTGGAAACATGTACCATACATAGGAGGGTAAGTCAGTTACACCAGAACTCAAATAAATAGAAAGATTTTTCTATGCAAGGTAGTATCGCTAAATATAGTAGTATTGTTAGAGATGTATATTAGTTAAAAATGTCAAACTGATACCATTATTGGTTTACTGAAGTAGTTTTATGCTATTTAAAAACAAAACATTTTTCTTCCTACTGATGAGACTCTGCCCTCAAACAGCACCCAGCATAAATGCAGTTGTAGTAAAGTTAACCTGTTTTGGCTAGAATCCAGAATTCTATTTGTCAAAGCCAATTATGCAACAGCAACTTCTTTTGAAATGAGTCTGAATTCATTTCATGAAAAGCCGAGGTTGTGTCTGCAAAAGTGGGACAATATCCACAGGCTTTCCAATTCACTGCAGTGTTAGAGGGCTCAGTGCTAGAAAGACTTCAGAAACTTTCAGAGCAGTGTTTCGATGAAATAGGCTCTTTCTGCAGGAGAAAGGATAAGATTACCCTGAAGTGGAAAATGAGAAATGGCTTGTGAAACTCATGTTCCTGATGGATGTCAAAGATCACCTCAACAAGCTGAACATACAGCTGTGAGGCACAGGCCACACAGCTTTGCTTGACACATGATGCAAGCTATGAACTGGAGATACAGCAAGCAAGAACAAAACTTAAACAGTGAGCAGCGATCTTTATTACATATTCTGCATCTTAGTCATTTTCCTATATATTTGGTAAAGTTGAAATCATGTGTTTGGAAGCCACTAGCTATGATGTAAATATGTGTATGTGCAGTAAGAAGACGATTTGGTATTTGGACACAGTTGCACTCGCACCAGCACCACCAGCAGCCTAATGGTGCTGCTGGGGGTTATATTTGTTTGGAAACAATTGTGGAGTGGCATGGGACATTAAAAAGGTTGGCAACCCACATGCAATTTAGTGCAACGGTTGATATATGTGCTGAATTTGCTGAAATAAAGAAGGAGAGGGGGCAGAGGCAAAGACAAAGAGGCTGCTGCTGCTTCTGCTAAGGAACAAAGGCAGCATGGCATCGCATTCTGTACATTATAACAAGGACTGCAGTCTGGTGTCAAGTTGAAATCCCACTACGCTGCCTTTCTGCGTCCTGAGTGAACACAGCCTAAAACGCTCAGATGAAGATGGGAAAGAATGTGGTATGTTTTCTGCATCTGACACAGATACCTATGTCTGTTTTTAAAAAAAACCAAAAACTTCTAACCTGTGTGGTAACTACATTAATAACGACTTCTCATCTTATTGTTCTGCTATTCTGATCTGTACCCATTTCCTTGTCTTACTGCATTTTTTTCCTTATCATTTCAGTGTTCTTGGGTCTCTTTATGCTGCTGTTTTAACCACACTGATATTTAGCCTATTATTTACAGAAATTTATTTCTCTGGGAGAGGTATTAAGGTTTTTAACATTGAATGCATTACTCAGTGATGTTAATCTTGTTCAGAGCGTACAAGTGTTTGATTTTTCTCCTCCTTTACTCCTTAGTCTTGTAATAATTACAGTGAACAAAGCTGCTGTTTTCATTATCCTTTTTGTTTCTCCAATAACAAGTCCCGTTCCACTGGACATCTTGCGTGGATTTGAGGTATTTGCGGATGAAAGCTGTGCTTCCTGTTAATTAACTTTCATCAGCTATGTGTACAATTTGACTTTTGTAGGGTTCTTTTTCGCTAACCTGACACAGTCCTAACCGTAAACCCACGCACTGAATTAAAAATAGAAAAAGCACGAGGAGAGAGAGCTCATTAAAGGGGGTGTTGTAAGATCAGATACAGGTAAGATTTTTTATCTAGGCTATAGCCTGCTTCCCTTACAAGATTGTTCAGTGGGCTGGGGAGCGTGTTGTCTTTCAGGAAAAGTCCTCTTGTAGTTTGGCACGGGCTAAAATGCTGCCCAGAACAATGAATAGAGTTAATGAGCAGCACGTCTCACGTTTTATCACCACATCCCCCTGGAATATTAATCCATCCTAATGAGGCTTGACGTGACTTTATGGGTGGTAATAACATTATAGCAGTGAAAGCAGCTTTGAGACTTTACCTTTCTGCCTTGTCAAACTCCTCATCGCCAGTATCTGCGAAATCTACACTGTTTCTCCGCTGACGCACCACCTGGCACAGCTTTATGAATCAATCTGACATTTCTAATGGAATTTTAAATATTAATGGCTTCATGGCAGTTGTGATGAAAAGTGTGGCGGTGTGCCGCAGATGAACCGAACTCTTAAAAATCAGTAACATTATCAGTCAGCAAGTGTCATTTCTGAGTCCCGCATTTTTTTTTGTGCCAGTAAAAAATTGTGCACACTGCAAACACTAGAAATACTTCACAACTATTAACTTGTCAAAGAGTTATTTGTGCTTTTGGTTTCGCATTTTAAAATACTGTCATGCCATGTTTTCATGCTTTAGTCAGTCTTCAGTGACTTTTCTCCAAATTCAAGGTCTCTCATCACCTCAGCAATGGCCTCTCTTCACTGTATTCTAAAGCCATTTTCAAACATAAAGTCCATTTGCTCTGCTCCAAATCAATCAATGAATTGTTGGTTTTGTTGCATTTGCCCTTCGCTTGGTCTGCATTCACCCAGAAAAAAATTGAAGTGAACCATAATATATAAAAAAAAATCCACGTGAGAATGTTCACTCCACTCTTGGTCGAGGGATAGGAGCGAGAAAATCAAACAGGAACAAGTTTAGTTGGGTGGGGTAGCTATTATAACATGGAACAATAGCCACATTTACATGGACCTGTTGATTATAATCACTTTAAAAGCCCAAACAGAATAAAAATAATCCATATAAACACCTCAATCAGAATAAACAGGCCCACACCGATTGAAATTTTAATCGGTTGCAGAGGGGTAGTTTAAACCTTTTCATAAACCGATCAAAAGAAAAACTGTACCATGTAAACAATAAAAGAGATTACCTTCCGGTTGCATTCTTTCTGCGCATGCCCTACATCTGACGTAAATGCGTGGCGTGTCATACGTTCTCAATAGCTGCTTCCAAGCTCAATTGGACAACCGTGGAGACTTTGTTTTTAATAATTTTGTGAATGCCAAATTAATTAATTGATCAAGCCAGTATTCTGCACAGCTACCAAGTCTGTACAAAACAACTGCAATCGACATGCATAATACAGGAAATGTGAGCTCTGACGGTGACTTCATCTGGAGCCATAAATCCCTCCGCAAGTCCACATAACTTAGTGAATGATCGGCGCGTCATCCGAAAGTTCTGCTTCTTTTCATGGTCAGAAAATTCCAACAGTGCAACCCTCTCCCATCAGTTTTTGCTACGGACCTTCATCCACTGATTTCTGGTCTTAGGAGGAGGCGAGGCAGTAAGGTTACGCATTGCAAAGCACCATCGCCAAATAGGCTTTCTGTGCTCGCCTTCTCCTTTCCAGTAGCACTAAGCATGCCTCGTTATCATGCTGCTGCTTGATTAAGAGCAACAGAGTAACACAAAAACAGCAAATACTGCGCTGAATAGATGATATAGTAATAATAATATAATAGATATAATTTTATATATATATAACAATAATAATATAATAGACAATCTTCAGGGAGCTGATCAAACACATGATGTTTTTATCATTTTCTGCGCATGTCACAAAGCTATTCCGATTAAATGTCAGTGCATGTAAACACCAGATCGGAATAGATCATATCCCATGTAAACAGTTGGTCTGAAATTTTCAATCAGAATGATTTCAATCAGAATGAAAAACAGTGTGCATGTAAATGCAGCTAATGACAGTATTGGCATACATATTTAGTCCTCCTTTAGGCCAAACACAAAACAAAACTATGGCAGTAGAGTGCTAAATTTGATTTCAAGGCCACGTCAAAAACCTGCAGATTGCATCACATTATATATAAAGAAGACGTGCCACCTTCAGAAAATGGAGTGAGCACACACAACATGCTAACCTTCAACATGTTATTCTGAAGACATGTTATGTAAGCATGTTACAACCTTTTCATAGTGTCTGATTTGCTAATTTGGCTAATATAGCCCACCCTGGTTTTAGGTCAACAATGCACTCATGCTGTCTTTTCTATAGAACCACTTCAGCTCATGTTCACACCACAAACAAACTGCACCAGTTTTGTGATGGAACAAAACTACATCCTCAAGTGTCATGGTGCATTTGTTCTGGTCCGCACCCAAGTGCAACTGCTACATTCAGACCTGCCTATGTGAAACATACCACAAACGGGTGGTAAATTAAATAATCTGACCATGGTGGCAGACATTTTTCATGTTTAAATAAAACAGGCAAACCTAATAATTGGTTAAGATGGGTGTTTTGCAGTGGCACCTTAAAAAACATCAACTAAAACCTAAAGGTCAGGGATCTTTTAAAAAGTTTAAGGAATTGGCAGGTAGATACTCCAAACACAAGACTTATATCATGAAGTGAGAACCTACTGAGTGACCAGTGAGCAAAGAGCATTTATGTCCCTGTGTATCACAAGAAAAAGCAGTTCAGGATAAAAGCTTTCATGTCATTGAAATAGGACCAAAGAAACAATTCCCCAGAACACAGCTGCAACAGTTCCAGTTCATGAGGTAGAAGCAACTCTAAATTGCCTCGGTGTAGTCCTAACTTACAAACTTTAAGCTGAAAGAAAGCATAGTCATGTGACCTCTAATTTCACAAACCAGGTTAGCCTTCCACCACTGCACCATTTAATGTTGAAGAAGCTGAACTCCAAATATGTTGCAAAAAAAAAAAAAAAAAAAAAAAACCTATTATGTTACCCTCTACATTTGTTAGTAAAAGAAGGAAAACACGGAATGTAGTGCTAATGATATCTACCAGAAGAAGCAGATAGACAAAAATTACAGCTATAGTTAGACAATAATATAAGTACTTTTTTTTTTTGAATGGCTTATCATAGCAGACAGATGGCACCATGGCTCTTTGAAGGGGTNCTTTTTTTTTTTGAATGGCTTATCATAGCAGACAGATGGCACCATGGCTCTTTGAAGGGGTTCTATTCCCATTAATTGAACACAATTCTATAGCCATACCCCCTTTCCACCTATCGTGTTGCAGAAGGAGCCCTGTGTGTCTCCTTACTCCACACTTACCCAATTAAAAGGAGCACCACGCAGACAATGACAAATCCAATTGTGTACTTCAGTGCATTTTTCACTTGCTGGAATGGAAGAAGAAATAAAATGGTCAAATAAAATATTATGACTCATTGTGGGTGAATGATGGTGGGTCATCCTTCATTTCGTTAAGGACGATGGTGAGTGAGGACTATATAGAGTCACTTTAGAACTGCTTTGACCTGGCAGAGATAACATGTCAGTCTCACTCCTATTCAGGGTGCTTTCAAAGGAACAATAGAAAGACCTCCCTGCCTGTGAGAGAAAGTGCCTCTGTAAGCTCAAAAGTGACAGAAGAAAAAAAAAAAAAAAAANAAAAAAAAAAAAAAAAGCAGTGTGTGGCCAATATTCTGCACATCATTGACGAAAAGATAAAGATGACTTATTAACTATCCTCGCAAGCATACAGTAACTCATAATATGTAGCAGCAATATGCATTGACAATTTGACTATTTTAATGTAAAGCAGCATAACACTTTGATAGCATTATGTAGCAAAATGTACACTGATTGCAAATTTTTCCTTACGTTTAATTGAGTAAGATTTACTTGTGTCATTAAGCATCATAAAAACTCAAGTCATGCCAGTGAAGTCAAGTTTATTCATTTTGTCCAGTATGCTAAAACAGTGTCCCAAAGCGATTTACCAGCTTTAAAATTAGATGATGTCTGATTGTAGTGGGACAGATTTTATTTGATATAAATGTACTGTCAGAATATTATACTAATTATTTACTGATGAAACATATACAGCGTCATGCATTGCGCTGACAGATTTAGAATAGAAATATGAGGGTTCAAAGGCTGGCAAATAAGGAAGTGAGCAAGTGCTGTGATATTTTTGTGGACATAATATAATTCCTTAAGTGTTTTGGCACATCAGCTACATTTGCTGCAGCTACAGGATTGTAAGTCCCGGAAGAACCCAAGATCTGTGACTTTTAACATGGACTTTCTCCTCTTCCTCAACAGATAAAAAGGCTTTTAACTGGAGCCTGTTTTGCCTCAATTGCTACCACAGCAGTGATTAAGGATTATTATTATTATTATTTTTTTTTTTTTTTTAAATNTTTTTTTTTTTTTTTTTTTTTAAAATAAACCAGCCAAGAAAATGACTTCTACATAATAGCCATTAAATCACTCCAGATTCAATGGCAGAAGTGGGTCAAATTGGAATCAAATTAAGTTCAATAATAATTTCAACACCTCAAAAGATATCATCAACATATCAATATCAATCAATCCCTGTAAATGTATTTTGGAGATATGTGTAGTATAAGTTTAGGGAAATAAATGGAAGTGGGTATGTAAACCCCATTTGTTGTCACTGCTTGACAGTGCAAAAAGTTCAAACATTAAAAATGTACTTTTCTGCAAACAGGTACACTTTGCATTGCAGTGTATGGGAAGTTCAACTGAAATCATTGAAATCAGTGTTCTGCATTTACATATTGGTCAGTTGCAGCTGTTTTGCCCCTCATTAAAATGCTGATCAGAGAGGAAGGCTTTTGAATTCTGTAGCGTGGTATTAAGTATGGCATGATACAATGTGGAAAAGAAAGGCGTGTTCTTACCGAGCATGTGTTCACGTTGTCATCGTCCCTTTCTTCATAGTAGAAATAAACGAAAGGGATCCACAGGAAGACACAGAATAGTATGATGGTGTAAAGTGCTGTGTGAATGAAAAAAAGAAGAGCTGACATTAAAATTTCTGTATTTCTTTTTGTGCAAATATTATCAATGCTGAATATCTGTGACTATGGCCAAGCCAAAGTCAAACTTGTCCTTTAGCGGCTATGATGGAGAGCATTTCTCGTAAGTACAATAGCTTTGATTCAGACCTGCTATTATTTTCTGTGGGCCTGAATCCTTGTCAGTAAGCACTTTTCCCGTCATGTCAGATTGAAATGACTGCAGGATCTGCACTCTTCATTCACTCTAAATTACAGTATGTTGAATTCCCCTCGACAGACTAAAGGCAGTGCAGAGTAACACATCAAACCTGATTTGTGTGAATATATTTCAATTTCTCATTTCAGGATGAAACTGACCGCAGCCTATTTCATTATTCATTCAGCAACAGATAATATATATCCATTGCAGGGATACCTGAGATGGCATGAAACTATTCCTACACGGTTTCTAATTAAACATCCTAGAGCTGAGACCACTTACTAATAATTATTAATAAAATTGCTAAATTAATTGGTGTAATAAATAAATATTGTAAATAAGATACTTTTTTTCCCCATTCAACACTAACTGTTCCACACTCTGATGGCATATCAAAATTTCTCCATAAGTAATATGTAATTATCAGCTGTATTTGTTCAAATAATGCAGCTTAAATACCGTTATCTTTCCCCAGGTTTAATTGTTTAGCTGAAAAAGGTATTATTTAAAGACACTTTCTTATTTTTCAGTTTAGTCTAATGACTAATGCTTTGTCATTTACCTCACAAAATTAAACTACAGCATATGAACATCTGAAGATTAATTCAATTGAACTGAACATATAGTATAGTCTCCAGCCCCGTGACCCTGAATACAATAAGTGGGTATAGATAATGGATAGATGGATGAACATTCAGTTTTTGAGATATTAATGGGAAAATTTTTTGATTTGTCAATTTCTTAGCATACTTGTTAGATTTGTTAATGATTAATAATGTGATTAATCATCATTTAGAATTGAATAGATCAAGAATATGTTATTCCATGTTGTAAAAAGTAAACAAATATGATCAAGCAATCTTTTTTCCCCACTTCTAAATATTAAAAAAGCACCATATTGCCAGATAATAAGAAAAGTAGGTGTTGCAGTTTTCTGTTTCAACTACTTGGACAAACAAGTTTGGCTCAACTCTGACTGAGCCTTCTGGCTGTCGTCATGTCATTGGCTTTGTGCTCATGTCTAATGTGCTTTTCCCTCAACACCGCTAAAATGGCCAGCAGGAGCAAGATGTCACACACTCGGCAGAACCAGCTAGATTTTTAAAAACACTGTGGCCTATCCACAGTAAGTTCTGCAACTGACTAAAGGTGGGGCCAAACATGATTTTTTCTCAATCGTGAACAATTACCAAAAGACTGAGTAGCGCTCATTTAATGACTGAATCTAAGGCGATGCAGTACGATTTTACGCAGTCTCTTCTGCGTGCATACATACAACAGCTGTCTTGGAGGAAGACAGACAGTCTACAGACGGTTATCACACTAGTGAGCCAGAGATGGATGCCGTGCAGCTTACCACTATTGTTGTCTGTGCACGATTTGCTCTGTAAAAAAGTATAGAAAGGAAATGGTGTCAGCCATGGTTGGAGAAGGGAGTTGGGCAGCGTGGGCTTTATTCCCTGCAGCACGAGCTGGAGGCGAGTATAAGACGCTCCTTCATGTCTGAAGTTCACAGTGCTAATGTTTGCCTCGGCTTGGCTTTGTCAAAGTTAACTTCCCGTTTCTCTTTGCTCTTTCTGTGTCATGTCACCAGCTGACGTTTTCATTGGCTGTTGAAAACTATTGTTGAGATTCGAGTCTTTCACCCATGTATACCTGTCAACTGTCAAAAGATCTGGCCTGATAAATTCAAACTTGTTTGATTGAATCCTAGCCAACTCGGATCGGTTTGAGACAGATTTGGATCTGTCACTCTCACTCATGTCAATTACAGCTACAACTCGGCACCACAACTGCCTTCAATTGCACCGCCTCCCCCCACCACCACCTCTTCATTACAAATTCCCTGCAATCGCATTTGGCCCCACCTTACACTGAGGCAAGCAATTTGCTGCTCATGTCTTTACTATGGCCAGTCACCCGACAACACAAAAAATGTCACCCAACAGTCCCACTCGAATTGACCAGCATTTATGCTTTGCGCACATGTTACACTTGACCGTGTATGATGGATTTGCATCATACAACATGTGCTGGGTCATTATTACAACTTACAAACTCTTGATACACTTCAATCACAGCACCACTGCTTAGCAGTTGCAATGTTTGATTCCTTTAGTAACAGTCTCTATGTTTCTGTTCACCAGCAGCTGCTCATATGTGCAGTCTATGTACCAGAGGCTCTGAGACGTAATATGATATAATGTAAAAATAAATACAAGGATATCACAGGGCAACCTCCAGTCCCACAGAGGTGCTGACAGTTAAACGATTTACTATTAAAGTGGTCTGAAAAATCAGCTATGGAAATTGCTTAACATTTGTGTGCCTCCTGACATATATTTATTATTTTTTAAATGGTTGATGTGCAATTCCTGGGGGCTCTGCAATGGTTAAAGAAAGAGACAAAAACATGTAGTATTAAAGCAAAACTACTGATGTTCCTATTGAGGTCAAATGACATGGAATAATTTCAGCTTAATACCTGTAAATTCTCTATTAAAAGCTGGTATTCAAATAATGGTCCATCTCCAATTGTAGCCGGAAGGCAAAGTATGAAATGAAATAGTGGCCGGTCTCCAATAAAGGCCAGGTTTGGTATGTCTGTTATTGGTCCAGGCAAATATTAGTGTATTCTGCTGCAGCTGCTGACACTAATGCTAACTACGGAGCCTGGGAGGCTCAAGGAGGGGAGGAGGGAAAAACTCATTTGAATGACTTACTAAATCATTTGAATGACTTTTNCCCCCCCCCCTCTTTCTCTCTCTTTGAGCCCTCCTGGGCTCCGTAACCAGATGACAGTATCTACTTTTTAAGTACCAAACTGCTTTAAAACCTCTAGCCATTGTCCTTTCAGCCAGAAGGAACAACCGGACTCAGCATGAAACAAAGCCGTAACATGGAGCTCCTCCCCGGCGAGGAGCGAGTGAATGCTCCGCTGTAACACACCAACCCGGAAATGTTGATAAAGTAGATGAAAACGAGCCTTTATAAAAGCTGACAAGAGGAATGATCACACTGTGAAATATTTCTGTATAGCGGTGATGTGTTTTTGTTTTTTTAATTTTTATTTTCTTAAAGCTATGGTGCATCTATCAGCAGTGGGACACGCTGCAAGCCGGGTAGGGGGCTCTTGTTTCGGTTTGACATCTCACCATGCATCCCTTAACAGCCGCTGCAGGGAGCGCTGACTTAACAGATTTTTATCGTGGTCATCATTCCCAGGGTTTTAATGGAAAACTGAAGTCCAATAAACTATGACACAGCAGAGGAAAAGTTTGGCGAGAAGCACAAAGTCATACAAACAGCTTAAAATTAGAAATAAAGGCCCGTCTCCAATAAAAGCCTGTATCTTATACTGGCCAGGTTCTCTCTGTAGTTGAGGTAAATAAAGGCCCCAGCCACTATTAGAGCATTTATGGTATTTAAATAATATTGCAATTAAGACCTTTCAAAAGTTTTCTAATTTGTTTTCATCTTGCACTGACCCTACCATAATTTCAATGAGTCAAATCTATGCAAATGTCTTTCCTGTATTTGCGATGTCTAACAGCCAAGAAAACCTCTTCATTGTGACAGTGGCATATCTGCGGTCACAAGCATGGTTCCTGGTGACGCATGCTTGTGTGAGAAAAGAAGCGATTTTAATAAGAGCTATAAAGAAAGACTCCAAAGTAATCCAACAGAAGGTTCCATTAGACACAGTTTTAATCAATAAGCAAATGCTTTGTGCCCAACAGCATAAGTGCCCAACATAAGTGGCAGGTTTTGAAAAATTACATCAGTTTTTGTTTTTTCATGAGCACTCCTTACAGCAGTCAAGGTCAACCAGATCATTTTGTAGTGCTTCAAAAGTAATAAGTTCAATGTTCTATTCTTGTTTTATCAAATCTGTGAATATTTTCTTTGATTTGTTGGTACAGGAATGTTAATTCAAAGAATAGGAGTAATTAGTAATTATTAAAATGTCTAGGAAGATAGTTGGCACTGATCTTACTAAACTGTCTCAATTTTATGAGACTAGAGAAACTAGGAAGGCTTGGTTTTGTCCTTTCTGACCCTAGACATCCTTTGTTTGGTGAGTTTTGGTTGCTTCCTTCTGGCCGGAGATACAAACTTCCTCAGTTTGAGACCAATAAGCACTGCTTTATCCTGGCAGCTATTGGTTTTATAAATAGCTCACGGTAAGATTTGTATTATATTGTCTTGTTTAGTGTTAACCGTTTTGTGTAATTTGCAACTGCCTACAAACCAAATTGCTTCATGAAGGCAATAAAGCTGAATTGATTGATTTACTGTTGTTCCACCATGTATTTGTGCCCTGCAAATAAACTTCACTGATCTTCCTCTTAAGATGATACAGGTAAATCAATAACAGGCCAGAAGTAAAAGTTAGTGCTAAATAAAGGCTAGGGAGAGTGTAGCGGCTAAGTGGTTAGCACTGGTCACCTCACAGCAAGAAGGTCCTGGGTTTGAAATCTGGGTTTTCCCTTCAGATTTTAATTTGGAAGACAAATTAATTCATCTGGAGAACCATTTGTATTTCAACATATTATCCCTCTTGCTCCTCGTGTGTTTAACATTACCTGCTTTGGGCTAATTTTGTAAAATAGAGAGTTAAATGAACAATGCAAAAGTAAAAGCCATCTGTGCCAGAAAACCACTTTGTTCACTAAAGCCTGGGAAGTACTGCATGAAGAGCAGGAACTACACTTATTTTGGGGTAAGGGAACTGATCCAAGCCCTTTTTTTTTCCTTGTGTGTTTGGTCATACATGGAGCTTCGTTTAGGGTAAAGACCAATATTCAAATGCATTAGGAATTTATGGAACAGAAGTAAGGGGAAAAAAAAAACAAAAAAAAAAAANAAAAAAAAAAAAAACACTTAAACAGAAAGATGTTCTTTCAAGCTGCACTGCTTTTCTTTCTGTAGCAAATGGATGTTGGTGAATACAACCCAGACAACACCAAAATAACTCACAAAAAAAGCTTGTCGCAAAGGCACACACAACAGCACAGCTGGTATAACTCAATCCTTCCTTAAGGTGATAACGCATATCATTAGCACTTTTCAAATCATAACGCCAAATAAACATATGCAGGCAGATTAACATCTTAGCGAGACACACTTTTTATTCAAATATAAAACTAATTCTTGACATGGTTGCACTGATTTTTAAATTATGATAAAGCGTTCATTTAAAGTTGCCAAAATGAAACGTACACTGTATTAATTAATAAGATGCAAGTCATTAACAAATGACTAAGCACTTTTCACAAATCTATTCACAATTCACAACCTACTTTTCTGTTGATGTGTTTGTTGGCCACGGAAATGATCATGTTTTTTTTTTTTTTTTTTACATTAATGCAAAATTATTCAAACACATGTAATTGTAAAACTGAAAACTTGCTACCTGCAATCATTTAATTAATGGAGTCACTAGTTACTTCAATTTCTATGTACATGCAGGAGACAACTTGTCTGCAAAACTGACCAATAAGAGTCCATCGCCTCAAGCATTCATGTAGTAATAAGAACAAATATATTCCTTTGTGAAATAGACTGTATCTCACCAAATGCTAGTGCTTTTGCAGACAAATGAATGCCACCAGTTTAGCGGCTTGCATTTTGCCAGCTGTGATTGTGACAGCATATTACTTTCAATAAACACGTGCTCATTGCTCAGCTCAGGCGCCCATTTACACTCATTTACAGCCAAACAAACTGAGTTTAGGATGTTACCAGAAGCCTATAAATGCAAGCCATGCACAGTACGCAGCCAGTGGCATATGCCTGTGGGTTAAAGCAATGGGTAATATTAATCATAACACCATGAATATTAACATACTGAGAGAACAGGTCATACTGCATTACCATGTATCATCCATTACTTTCTAAGCAGATCTTCTACAGGGAAGAATGCCTGACCAGGAATAAAAAAAGTTTAGCACATTTATCCCCCTGGCAGAGAGGAAAGGACTAAATTATTAAATGTCCTATGTTAATCCTCTACATAGATTTTGTGTTCTTCTATATCTAATCCAATTTCATCCTGCAGGAAGCAAAAAAAAATTGTGCATTTTGAGGACTGGGGGAAAGTGGATGTACCATGTTTGTGGCCAGTAGGCACAAAACAAAGAATAAAAGCTCAGTCAGACACGCATCCCAAGATACTCACGCAAATTTTTACTTACCCGTTTATATTTTAAGTATAGTTTGTGTGTATTCGCAAAGAAAATGTTTACCCATTAGCAATCAGATCAGCGGTTTCTATCTCGAAGCTCGTGCTGCTGTCCCTCTCAGACAGGCGAAATTTGTTACATTTTATGTGAAAATGAAATGCCAGGAGAGGCTCCTCACAGGAACGCTGGCTCTGACAAGGACTCCAGAGACTGATGAAAATATCTGTCTGCACTGACACTTCTGTTGCTGAAAGGTACGGCACTATTTGCTCACAGTCTCATTTCCTGTAAACATCAAGGGAGGCAACATTTTTGGGAGGCTAAACCTGTGATAAAACACTTGTGAATACTGGACTCACATTTGACAGGTGGCAAGAAAAAAAGGACTCCATAAGGACACCTGTGTTTAGTTTCTGCTGGGTGAATAGCTTTTTGCTTGCAAGTTAGCTGTAAGAAACTTATCAGGGCTCATTCGTGTGTAAAACCTGCACTCTGCGGGTGAAATTTTGTAATATTCCTCACCATGTTCCAATTAGTGGTGTTAAAGCAGATGTGGTGTTAACAGCTGTGAATGGAAAAAACATCCATTTGACATCGCTGATTGGGTTGTGGCCAGAAACTTTTTGGTGCAACCCCAGGAGGGCCACACAATTTGAGAACCACTCAATTAAAAGGACCATGCTAGCGATCGTTGCATGTTGAGCCTAAAATATACAACCTGCATACATGTTACGTCACTGATAAGCAATTTCCAAAATATAAGATTGTATTTTAGCTTTCCTGTTATTTTTTTCAAATCCCCTAATTTTTCAAAATTCACTTTAAATTCAATGTTTCACCTTCTGACGTTTATGCATGTTTGTAGATGGCAAGGTTGTTTTAATTTCTCTGTAAAGGCCATCTTCTCCTGGGACTATATTTCCTGGCAGAGATATACATTGTCTTCTATGCAATTCTGTGTTGGATCGGTTAAATAAAGTTACTTCAACAAAAAATAAGCTAATAGAAGTCTTGTTTGCTGCGATGGACCACGTATCTCAAGCATGTTTCATGTCTCCACAAGTTGTCTATCATCTCAAGATTTGAACACGTTTATTCTCGTCTTCAGCCTGACAGTTAAGAGGCAGACAAAAGGTATAAGGAGACTTGTACCTTTAAAGACTGTGGTTATGACAAACAAGTTGAGGGCAAGAAAAGAGGCTGTTGTTTCTTATGCACTCTAGGCAACATCCTTATCCGTCAAGGCCCTTCTATCACACAAAACGAGTATCCAAAATGAAAGTGCAATTTGTCAGTGTTTTCAGACATGCACTTAGAAGAGGAACTGTGCTACCACTTTCCAATAAACTCTGACAACATGCTGGCAAACAAGAATCATGGACAAAAAAAAAAAAAAAAAAAAAAAAAAACAACAATATTTGCTATGAGGATCACTCACAGCTTCTCTCTCTAGCTTCTTCTCTACAAATAGCATTACAGAGAAGGAAAGAAAGCCAGTGATTAATTTAAAGAGCCCAGGGGTATTTTGCCCTGTTGCTTAAGGGTCTCATGCACCAGTGCTTTGAAGTAGTGAGCAGTCCAAGGAAATGTATTAATGGACAGAACCTGGAAATGGAAAAGGCTGGGCTTTCAAATATACCGTAGAGGTCATCAAAAATCAGAAGAGCGATCCAGGAAGTGGATGCTTCACTTACAGATATCTAAGGTGCATGCTAGCTAATATTACACTATCTACAATAAGCTCAGTTTGAATTGAACAAAATACTAGTAGTTTCAAAAACATTGCTGCCGTTTCATGAATTAAGCCCAAAAACTGTTGAAGTGGATCAAACTCGTGACTCACTGGTTAAACATACTGTATGTCACTGTTGGCACATGTAGTATATAAACATGGGTGCCTCGCTTTAAAACAATGGAGTGCAATTAGCTTAAATTACTAATGTGTACAGTCATGGGTCCAAAAAAAAAAAAAAAAAAAAATTTCTTTGATTGCTGGACCACCTTAACAATCAAGTTCTTGACTGAAGATACTGTAGCTCTGCCTTTAGATCTTCTTTATTAGCGTTGCCTCTGCTAAGCTGTAGTCTGCCTTGGACATCATTTTAAATAGTTTCTATTTTATGTATAGGCTTATGCCAACCTATTACAGATATGAAAACAGTGTGAGGAGTTAATCAATGACGTTGTGCTTCAAAAGGTGGGCGTGAATGCAGACATTCAGGGTGCCGATGTGATATAACAAGTGTATCATCCATAGAATCCTTTCAAATCAAATTTTCATGACATGCACCCAGAGGTATAGTATGTGCATGTTTGTGTCAGTCTATAAATACTTAAAGGACAATACAGGCCAGTTTGCATGTTTAAAGCCAATAAATACAACCTGTATATACGCTATGTTACTGACAACCAATTTCCAAACTTAAAACACATTAGTATTTTAGTTTTCCTGTTATTTTTTCCAAATCTCTTTCAAAATCAAATGTTAACATGATACACCCACCTTAAACTTCAGTGTTTTGCCTTCTAATAGTTATGCACGATTGTAGACGGCGTAGTCGTTTTAATATCTTGATAAAAGCTGTCTTTTCCTGGGACTATATTTCCTGGCGGAGACATACATTGTATTCCATTGGATCAGTTAAATAAAGTTACTTCGACAAAAAAAAAAAAAAAAAANAAAAAAAAAAAAAAAAAATTAATAGACAGTGTTCACTGTGATGGATAGCTTTCCTCGAACACCTTTCAAGTTTCTACAAGGTGATTTTTATAGTGTACTGGAATGAACTGAAACCAATGGCAGTCTGGAAGGCAGGAAAAACAATTCTAAAATATACCGCTCCAATAGTATGTTTTGGAAAATGTTTGTCAGTAACATAACATGTAAGGGGGTTGCATTTATTGGCCTGAAACATGTACCATCGCTGGTATGGTCCTTTAACCTACTAAGAGTCTACTGTCTACTGCGATTGGTCCCTGTATCTATCAGAAAGCAAAGGCTGAGTGTGAGCTGAACATTTCAAAGGCTGACCTGCAAGATTTTGCATCTCCAACAGGCTGCAATTACATGAAAGCAAAAGCTGTAAAAAAAAAAAAAAAAAAAAAAAAAAAGAACAGGGTGCAAAATGCCCTTTAAATACCAGAAAGTCATCCCACAGATTAAGTATAATTGTACAGATTCCAACTCAAAACAAGATCACAATATGCCCAAAAAAAAAGTAAGAAATCCAACGATGTAAAAATGCTGGCAATGGCAGCTACAATTTCAACCAAATGTTCATAGCAAAATATGTTTCCAAACCACCAACTGTAATGGATGTATCAAATGACAGTTATGTAACTTATGTAAACGCCAAGCAAATAATGCAAATTATGTGTGATTTCTTTAAAAGTTACTTGACATACACATGTTTATTAACTGTGGTCCCTATACAAATACAAATTCTCCTTGGAGAAAAACATACACCAGAGAAGGAAATAGGAAATCTTTATGTCAGCCCTATAATCATTCCATTTATGAAAAGACAAATGGACAACACTGTCAAATATTGCCTTAAAGAAAATACTACTTTAAAAAGGTCAGATTTGGAAGGAGACTGGGCATGGGAAACACATGGAGCTTGGTCTCCACCTACTGGCAAACTGAAAAGTGATGCCCCTCAAGAAGGACAGGAAGAAGTCTCTGTTTGTGCATAAACATCCAAAAGGATTTATTGCAGACGAATCAATGCAGCCAAGTAGTTTAATCTTATTTATCCTATTAGCTATGATCTTTGAAAATAACACCAGGTCTGAGCACTATACTATCAACTGTACAAATAACTATCCTCTACAGAGATGCAGATCACAGAGAATGTATCATGAAATCCATAAATCAGTTTTAGAGCATCGTCTCTAGAATATCTCTCACGACATTCAAAGTAATTCGCTTCAGTCAAACCATAACAGTCTGACAAAAACACAACTTGAACACCTACTGTCACCTTACTGCTGGCATGAGAGATTCATATCTTTTCACAACCAGGAAGCAAGCCGAAAGCATATGACAGGTCAGTATTTGACACCTCGAAGCTTTAGATTGCTTTTGCAATATTGAAATCACATTTTATTTGAAGGAAAATGCTCTGAGGGACTGAATGAATGTCACACAGAGCTATAAGGCTCAGATTTTTCTATGTGGGCTTCAGAGGGTGTTTATGCTGTGATCATGTGGAATCTTGCTCAGGGTTAGTAGCGAATGCCTCTGAGCTTCCCTCTCCTGCCTTCTACATCGTCATTACTCATTGTTTTCTCAGACATTTAAATGCATGAGAAAAAAATTTAAAACATGATTACCATGTCCTTTGTTATGGGAAAAGCATAAACTGCCCATGTTTTGGATTCTGAGGGGTAAATTCAAGGCATTTTTTCTGGAATCGCTCTAAAAGGGATGTCATGTACACTAAAACTTCAAGTCCTGTATTATGTGCAACGACTTCAGTAGCTAGTAAATACAATTACGTGTTGAATGTGTGGTATCAAGATTCCCTCTTTGAATTCCAAAGTAGGCAAAACTATAAACTACAAGACTACAAAACACTACGGCCACTAAATAAGCTTTTTCCTTTGATGTATGACAAATTTATTCAGTGTAACTGTTACGCTATGAACATGGTTTCCAGACAGTTTGGCCATTAAATGAATTAAATTACTGACAGGACACACTCCTGTATTCAAGACAGCCTACTGAATTATTCATCTTTTCTTAAGTCCCTATAAAGCAAAGTTTCCATTTAAGGGCAAGCCTAATCCAAACTCTTGATAGTGACAAAAAAAAAAAAAAAAAAAAAAAAAAAAAAAAAAAAAAAAAAAAAATCGATCTAGTGTATGAAATCATGCTTGTGTGTCCAGAGGACAAACACACACTGGACTCACATGCAGTCTGAAAGACACTTTTCTGATGTCATTATAGCAGTGGAAGAGATTTCTTTGATTGGTCTGTCTGGGGAGACAACTCGCCTTCCTTGCTTTTGCTCTAACAGACGGTACATAATGTCGCTGACAGACAGTTTAAGGCAGCATCTGTTAGAAAACTTGTGCTCTACTGTCTTTCTCATGACTGAATTTGCAATAGTCAAACATTGCCGTCCTTTAATATGGCAGCCATGACTGCATTTCAGAGGAAGTAGCGTCTCTGAATTAGGATTCTATCAGTCAGCCTGGAAACAGTCCCGCAACAATGCTCACATATTGGAATTATGTGACAAGTTGTACATCATAACTCCAAAATGCGTGACTGACAGGCCTACTGATGACAACATCAGTCTGCAATAAGCCAAAAACAAAATAAATAAGTTTTGTAAATGTTTTTAGAAATGTAATGGCAGCAACAAATCAGAGAAGCGGTGTTTCATTAAAGGTACAGATGTCTGCACATTTCTCAACTGTTCTGAGTGGTTTAACAGCTGATCTGTAGGTGATGTTAGCAATTTATTCTCAAGAGTTCCCAAAAAAATTCATGCGATTCATGGCATGTCATAAAATCATGTTTGAATAACAATCTTCTGAGAAGATGAGATAATCTTCACCCTCAAACAAGAATTTACAATTTATTGGACCTCCACTTTTAAGGCAACACATTCAGTGGTGATGACAAAAGGCGGGAGTGGTTACATTGCATGTCTTTAAAGGACCATACCGGCCATTTTGCATGTTTCAGCTTCTTCTTTTTCTCCTTTCAGCTTTCCCTTCAGGGGTCACCACAGCGAATCATCTGCCTCCATCTAACCCTATCC
>VXCM01005861.1:0-30908 GCA_014773175.1 Lucifuga dentata
AGTAGAGAGGGTTCTGGGTGTATTTTAATAGTAGAGAGGGTTCTGGGTGTATTTTAATAGTAGAGAAGGTTCTGGGTGTATTTTAATAGTAGAGAGGGTACTGGGTGTATTTTAATAGTAGAGAGGTTTCTGGGTGTATTTTAATAATAGTAGAGAGGGTTCTGGGTGTATTTTAATAGTAGAGAGGTTTCTGGGTGTATTTTAATAATAGTAGAGAGGGTTCTGGGTGTATTGTAATAGTAGAGAGGTTTCTGGGTGTATTTTAATAGTAGAGAGGGTTCTGGGTGTATTTTAATAGTAGAGAGGGTTCTGGGTGTATTTTAATAGTAGAGAGGTTTCTGGGTGTGATTGCTTTAATGCTCAACAACCCTGATGGCTTCTTGACCTCTCCTGAACATCTTTTGTTTTTATTATCTGGACTTTTATGCATGTCTTCTGTGTGTGCAAATAAAATTTTAAAAAATGGTAGAGGGAGTTCTAGGCATCATTGTTTTAATGGTAGAGATGTTTCTGGTGTGATTGTTTTCATGGTAGAGTTTTCTTGGCATCAGTTTTAATGGTAGAGACAGTTCTGGGTGTGACTATTTTATTGATAAAAGAGAGTTGTGGGTGTGATTGTTTTAATGTTACAATCTGTTTTGGCCATGATTTTAATAGTAGAAACCATTCTGGGTATATTTTTTTCCCACTGACTTTAATTGAGTTTGATCATCATCAGGAATTGAACTGAACATGAAGTTAGGAATAAAAACTTGCTGGTCTTGTGCATATGCTGTTTATTGTTTGTACTGATGTTACGTGAAGGATTCTGGAGCATTTTTAGGCTGACTGAACATAGAGCTTTTCCACCACAGGTCTTACTTGTGCAAAAGTAACAAACAGCTGCTTTAAAGGGCATCATCTGAGTGAATCTGACATTGTAGACAGCAAATCATGGCTTCTTCAGAAATGTATTACTACATTTAAAAAAAACATGTCATTTGGGGAAGAATTTGTCATTGGTTTATACTAGATTTTGCATCCATTAAGATTTATGTTTTTATCATTAATAACATTGTTGTAGTATACACACAATACACAAAATTAACTACAAATGTTTATACATGCTTATATATTTCTGAAAAACAAAGAAAGAAAGCCTTATATGGAGAGAAGGCATAAAATATATACAGAACTACTAACCTAAATGTATCTGTATTAAACATATCTCAAATATTCACACCTCAACAAAACAAATCCTTTTGTAGTATATACAAAAATATTAATGCAAATGCCCCTAAGAATATTTGTAATAGAAAAAATAAGAGGAGTTTTATCAGGTGGACATCACGTCTTATTTGAAACATGCAGTTGCCGCAAAGACTGTTCTCGTCCAGCGGTGGACCACATGTGGAGCTGTTTTCTTGTTTATGGGCTAACAGTAAAGGACAAAGAAGAAGCTGTTCTCTGTGCAGGAATACGTGGTCTATGTGCTCATGGTTCTCCTTTTAATACTTCAGACCCTGATCTGCAGCCTGGTATGACCTCCATGATGGAGACACACAGTAATACATCTTGGATGTTCCCTTCTCTGGCTACACTTTGGACTCGCTCTCTATGCTGGCAATGTCCCCGTTTCTCTCTGTCTGCTGGCACTTCCCCTCCAGGTTGTCCAGGTCCGTCTTCCTTTCCTGCTCCTCCAGCTCAGACTCCAGCAGGCCCTGCTGGCTCAGCTTACTGGCCAGTGACCAGGTAAGGGGCAAGCGAGCTCGATTGGCCATGTCGGCCAACTCTTTGGCACTGCAGGTGGGTGTGTTAGTTTCGTAGATGTCATGGAAGCTGTTGTAGTCCACCTCATAGAAGCCATCCTCCAGGGTGAGGACTGGCGTGAAGCGGTAGCCCCACTTGATCTCACTGCTGACATACGAACTCCTCGCCTGACATGTCATGCCTGCAGAGCACAACATACATGATGGAAGGTTAAGAATGAAATGTTCTTAGAACAGCAGAATTCTGATCATGAATGTGTGTCTGGATCATTTTTAGGTTGATTGAACAAAGAGCTCCCCCCATCCCCCTCCCCCNCAAAAAAAAAAACAAAAACCTTCAATCTAAAATTCACACAAATAACATTTTGGACATTTTGTTGCCGTAGATGACATCAGCTATGTTTGGAGTACCAATCCACTTAAAAACCTCTCCAGCTGTTGTCCCTCCAGCCAGAAGACACGACCGGACTCAAAATGAAACAAAGCAGTAAATGTGATGCTCTGCTGTCACCGTGGTTACCGTGAGTGACAGCAGAGCGTCACACGCTCTGCAAGCATTAATGGCAAGCTGCGGCCCACACCGTTAAGTCCGGCCTGGTCCAAACAGGCATGTTTTCAACGGGCACTGCACTAGTTAGAAATAAAGGCCTGTCTCTTATAAAAGCCTGTCTCCAGTACTAGCCGGGTTCTGTCCACAGTTGAGGTAAATAAAGGCCCCAGCCACTAATACAGTATTTACAGTAACCAAGTATAACATACAATGAAATGACAGTTTAAACTAATTTAAAGTACACCATAAAACAATAAAGTAGTTAAGAGAGAAAATAAACAATAAAGTAAGACAAATGGATAATAAGAACAGTTACCATAGTTAGGGGAAGAGCATACGATAAAAATACAAGTAGAAAAAGAAGATACTGAGTGAGCCAGTCTGAGGTCCTCCAGCTGGGAATTCCATAATTTAGGGGCACAAATAGCAAAAGCCTGGTCACGTTTGGTGACAAGGCGAGATTTGGGAACTATCTAAAGGTTCCTGCCAGAGGGTCTCAGACAGCGATCAGGCTTGTAGAAAGTTAAAAGATCACACATGTAAGCAGGTGCCTGATTATGTATGGTTTTAAAAACAAGCAATATGATTTTAAAATCAATCCTAAAACTGACAGGCAGCAAGAACAGGGTGATGTGGTCACTTCTTCTGGACTGTTAAAAGCCGAGCAGCAGCTTTCTGAATTAGCTGAATGTTTCTTTTCCTGATACCAGCATAAAGTGTGTTACATAATCAAGCCTGGAGGAAATGAAAACATGGATAACCTTTTCCAAGTCTTTGAAAGTCAGTAAAGTCTTAATCTTGTTGATGTGCTTTAGCTGAAAGAAACACGACTGCATCACCCTAGTCACTGCAGCATCAAAAGAGAGATGTGAATCAAAAATGACCTGGGCTAGTAGTTAATGAGCCCATACTAGTCATGAAGTCCAGAATGGTACTGCAGAGGCCAGGAGGAGTAATTATGCTGATCTCAGCCTTAGAATTATTGAGCTGAAGAAAGTTATTGGACATCCAACATTTGATATCAGACAGGCAAGACATGATGGAGGACAAGTCATTTANTTATTGGACATCCAACATTTGATATCAGACAGGCAAGACATGATGGAGGACAAGTCATTTACACCAAGTTTTAGTGGGATATACAGTTGTGTGTCATCTGCATAGCAATGGAAACGTATATTGTGACTACAGATGATTAGTGAAACACACCATCACACTAACACGTCATCAGTATGAAATCTGATGCTTTAAACTCTATTTGTCTCATTTTAATGATCAATAACTTTGATCGATAAAAACTCTCAGCTGATCTGTTTTTAGATCTGATCACGCGCACACACACACACTACAGAGGTTAATATGCACGTTTACCTGTTGCACGTTTTACCTGTGTCAATCTCTTAAATCATGGAGCTCTAAATCAGAGTTTGTTTCTTTGCTGATTTAAAGTGTCAGTTTCTCTGTAACAGCAGATGAATCAGGATAAACTGTGACTTTTAAATATGAAGCAGCTCATTAACATGCTGATCTTCATTGACTTTTACCTGAGACACACCTGACAGCAATGCTAGCTTACAGTTTTTTTCAACTGCTAACAAGCATCAGTCAATACTGAAGCCACTTTTTCTAAACTCTTCATACAGGCTGCATCACCAACATGCATCTTGGCCAAACAGTTCATCTCACNCTTTTTCTAAACTCTTCATACAGGCTGCATCACCAACATGCATCTTGGCCAAACAGTTCATCTCACTCACACCACCTTAACACTTCACACATGTCTCAGAATAAGCTCATTCCACCTTAACAGTGGCAACAGAATAAGCTCGTTCCACCTTAACATTTGCAGCAATTCTCATTCAGAAAGCACACGCTGTCACTCATAACACACTAACCTAAAAAACACTAACAGAGCATTACATACATGATGAACTTTTATCTTTGAAGTTTGAATGCTTTTTCATATTAATCAGTATTTCATTATAGAATAACGCCTTTTCACTTTGACTGTACCTTACCTTTACCTGTACCTTTAAAACCTTACATGTATGTCATGTATGTAACATGTAAGTATGTATGTAGCAAGAATGAATCAGAAATGGAGCAATTTGCTTCAAATCATAATTTCTGTACTTGTGAAAAATAAAAAGTTGACACAAAAAAAAAGTCCTGAAATTCCCTGCCACTCCACCTTCCTGTCTTCTTTCATCCATGTTTCCAAACCAAGTCATTCCAAGCCGTCACCTTTAGCCTGTTTGGTAACGACACTATAAACACCTGAGAGACTTTCAGCTGAAACTCAGTCAGCTGTTTGGAATGATTATCATCTCATTTTATTGTAAATATTCTGCTAAGATTTTCTATATATTTCAATATGGTTACTGCAGAAATGCAGGAAATTTGCCGTCATTCTGTTCTGAATGTGTTTTTAACAGGTATGAAAACAGCGTGTTAGCATGTAAAAATGTGCAGCAGATATCAGGTGTTCTGCAGGTGGAGGAGTATGAGTGAGAAAAGAGTTCATGGATTTTGGAGAATGTGGTCGTTGATGCATTTTGTGTGAAAACGTGTGTTTGGTCCACACAGACTTCTGTTTGCTGACTGTGTGAAGAGTTTTGACAGTGTCCCTTTAGTTTGGACCAACAACCAACACTTGTTAGCAAACTTAAAAACTGTAACATGATACGGTGCTCTGATTACAGTAAGAGAAGTTTTATGAACGAGCTTCAGTTATCATGGCGTTTATTTAGTGTGATGCTGTGTAGTTATGGGGATTTTTTATGAATCTGGCCCTAAGTCTTTCAAAACTTTTTTTTTTTTTTTTNTTTTTTTTTTTTTTTGGAAAACTGTCAGATTTCTACTAAGCTGCAGGATCACGTCTGACATCATTTGCTGTTAAAACTCAAAATATTCATTTATTTCACAGTAAAAAATGGTATGATGATACTAACCCACACAGAAACCATCTAGCAAACAAAGTCATGTGAGACTGATTGATGTATTTCTGCATAATGATCTGCTGCATTTCTGTCTGCGTTGGTATATTTAATCAAACAAATAATGAAGCTGCTCCATCTCATTTTGTTCTGTTTGTCTAATGAGGCAGAATCTTTATCATAATGACACAACATCAACACACCTGCCTTTTCCTTTTCATAATGAAATCTGATCTGATTTGCATCTCCCTGTACAATTAGCTTGTTGGGCAGCTGATCCAACAAAAGGCCTGAATGACTGAACAGACCCT
The DNA here is from genome assembly GCA_014773175.1 of Lucifuga dentata. NCBI lineage: Eukaryota > Metazoa > Chordata > Actinopteri > Ophidiiformes > Bythitidae > Lucifuga > Lucifuga dentata. The sequence goes on from VXCM01005861.1 coordinate 5,546, forward strand.
GACCATTTCCCTTTATGCCACATCTTTAAAGGACCACACCGTGGTTTTGCATGTTTGAGACCAATAAATATAACATGTTACTGGCATGTCATTCAACAGAATACCTAAATTTCAACGTATTTATGCCTCTGGAGTATGGGGGGAATAGCCCATATTAATGTCTAGTTTGTATCGGAAAGCCAGACGGCATGAACGCCATGGGCACATGACAGACACATACTTGAACTTCTGTCATGAGGTGCACGACCGCAGTGATGGGTTGAAATACAAGGTTTTCGTTGATAAAATGGACTCCAACAAAATCCAGAGCTCGTCTCTGGTGAGTCATGTATGGTGTTGTGACAGAGGAGGTGAGAGTGGAAACATCTTACCTGTGGCCTCCACCATCCCCTCCAGAATCACCACGATCTCCAGCTCCTCTTTGGCCAGGTGGGCTTGTGAGATCTCCCAGAAGGGGCTGTTCTGATTTATCTCATGACAGATGATGAGAGGTGACACGAGGAAGAGTCTGTCATCTCCTGTGTTGTAACCCACATTAATGTCTGTCTGGTTTAAGGGGATGAACTCCCCCTCCTTGGTCTGCTTAGACTTTATGAGTTTGGCCCTGATAGAAGCCTCCACAATGTGTGAGTTTCTAAGATCTCCAACTCTGAACATCAGGCACAACCGTCCATCTCTCATCGAGATGACTGCGTTGGTGGAAAACACAAGTGTCTCTGCCCGCTTCTTGGGCTGCGAGATTTTAACAAACATGCAACCCACCATGAAGGCATTTACGATAGATCCCAGTACGGACTGAACCAAAAGCAGAACTATCCCCTCTGGACATTTGTCTGTGATGACCCTATAACCATAGCCGATGGTGGTTTCTGTCTCTATGGAGAATAGAAAGGCAGATACAAACCCATTTAGATTATTGACACACGGCGTCCACTTGTTGTCTGCTATGTGGTCCAAATCACCACGGAGATATGCAATAAGCCACCACATGAAGCCAAAGAAGAGCCATGTGACCGTGTAAACCAAGACGAAGATGAAGAGGTTGAACCTCCACTTCAGATCTACTAACGTAGTGAAAATGTCTGTCAGGTAACGGTACGTCTCTCGAACGTTCCCGTGATGGACGTTGCACTTCCCGTCCTTCTGGACATACCGTTGGATCTTCTTTTCTCGGTGCATTTCTGCCAGCTGTTTCGGCCGGTCCTCCCGAGCCTGTTTAGGCAGTCTGGTCTGTCTGATGAGGGCTGGACTCTCCACATCCTGCTCCATGAGGTTTCAGATGGATTCAAGCCTGTAAGACAGCAAATATGGCAGGAAATAGCTGTAAGGCCAATATTGAAGTTAGAACTACTGTTTTATGTTTTTATTGTCATATACTATTATATCTTTCTATTAGTATATGGAAGAGTGGTAGGTCAATGTCCAGCCTAATTTTAAACTGACCAATCAGCTTCTCCTGCTGCAGGAATGTGAGCTTCAAAATATTTCTAGTGTCAACATATTGTAAAGAAAACACTTAAACTCTTTGCACAGACATGATGTAGGTTGTCATCAGCTGGATGAATCTGATTGGCTGATGATATCTCCATATTTTCAGTAAAAAGCCTCCATGTAGACCAGATACAGCTGCTAAACTGTTTCTGACTTTACACAGGAAATTTCTGATCACCGCATGTTTCTGTTTTTTTTTTGTTTGTTTTTTTTTTGCCAAGTACCAGAGTGCACACGGAGTAAGCATGTTGACTTTTAAACTCACAGAGCCTCTTTAATTTCCTAATGCCTTAAAACAGTCATCCTCAAAATCAGCGTCTCTGTCTCTGGATTCTGAGCAAATTATACTTTCATATTTATTATTTGTATTATCTGTGAGACATCGCTGTGATGCAACAAGTCAAAACAGTTACTTTCATCAGCACGCCCCAACATCTTAAATTATCGGTAAATGCGACCCTGGCTTGACTTACTTTAATAAGCTGACCTTTGTCTTATTGAAAATGTTCTCGGTGGACCTTTGAGATTTGTATTTGGGAACCCCTGCCTTAAAACATATAGTGAGGACGGGCTATTTGTGCTGCAGGTAGAAGCAGGAAGTGGTTCTCTACCTGCAGCAGGTGTCTCTGCTTTCACAACAGGTTAATGTGTTTATGATGAATGAATGTGCTCAGGTCCCACTAAATTCACATTCATTCATTCATACCAATTCAAATTCAATTAATTTCATTAGAACTGAACACAAGGGAGACAGAGTGAAACAAACATGGAGAAAGACACAGACTGCACAATCTCTCTCTCTCTCTCTCTCTCTCTCTCTCTCTCTCTCTCTCTCTCTCTCTCTCTCAGCTGCTAGGTATATAAATAAGCATTTATGAGAGGTGCATGCATACATACTGCTTATGTGCAGCCCTGATTCTTTTATTTTTATTCTGTGTGAGTGTGTGCGTGTGCGTGTGTGTGTGTGTGTGTGTGTGCATTGGTGGGTAGGAACCAGTTAAAGCAAAACAGACATGTAGAGCCATGAGGTATTATTCTTATATTATGATTATATTCTTTTCATGTAGGCAGCATTTTATCCATCGTGTTATGATTAATAAACAAAGCATGACCCTAAAACAGAGACCAGACATCCATGCTTCTCAGTTTGTTAGATGATGAAGTGTTCTACTCAGCAGTCGGGTGACCACCTGTGTTAGAATGAGTTCTAACCCTAACCCTCCTCTACTACTTGATCAATATCTGTGTCCATATCATCAGTTCTTCGTGGAATTGTGGCAGCTGATAACGGCACAGTTATCAGCACAGTTAACTTATCAACAGCAACTGGAATAAAAGAAACTTTGGCTTGCTGATTTCTAGCTTTCTTGCTGAAAGCTAGAAACGACGACTGAAGGGAGTAGATCAAACTCTTCAAAAAAGTGGGTGATCAGGACAGTCGAGTATAGAATTACTGATGATGCACTTATTAAAGATTTCAACAGATCACCAGAGCTGCTTTGACAAGCTTTGTCAGTCTATTTTTACTGGAGAGGTTGATGCAGCTAAACCAAGCCACAATGCAATAAGTTAAAACAGATTCAATAAAACACTGATAAAACAGTCATGAGAACTTGCATACAGTAAAAGAATTCAACTTTCTTAAAAAAGAACAAGCAATGCTAAATCTTTTTACACATAGCATCCGTGTTCAACTTGTCGATGATAGTGCAAATGCAAAATCTGACTATAAGTTTTCCCATCATCTAAATGTCCTGTCTGATCATGGGAACACTTTAAAACTTCATTGCTATACTTATATGGCACAAATAAGTTGAATAGAAGTTGAATAAATTAACATTGACTTCTAAAACTCTTCCATTCAGAATGCCACTCATTTCAAGTTGGGAATGAAAAGACAAAATCCAACCCTGCATTATCTGTATCATAAAACGCTTCAAAAAAAAAAAAAAAAAAAAAAAAAACTTACATGAAATTTGAATTAAAATAGTTGTAAAAGTATCTATGTTTTGATACTGAAGACATTCTTTATTTCAGCTATTTTACGCTATCAAGGCCCTGAGGCACCCACTTACAGGAAATAGCCATACACAGTACTTTCAGTCTCTTCACTCAGCTACACTTGGTCAAACAGCTCATTTAAAGAAGCATCAGCTCGCTACTCATTGACCGACTCCTGCTGGGAGACAGAGAGAGAATCAGGCAATACAAATTATCAAATGTTCAAATCATATTCGTCCTCCATCTACAGATTCAGACTTGGCTTTGGTCACATGGTACAGCACAAGTCTGAAAACTCAGGGAATTCCTGCACACCCTCATTTTGCTCCTCTAAAGGCAATAATGGAAACTTAGAAGGTGGACACCCATCAGTCCAAACACGAACACTCACCAAATCATTTCCCAGAGTTGTATTTACTCCATATATAGACTTAGACCAGGTCTATAGACTAGACCACATGAACTATTGATCTAATGTAAATGAATACAGAGTTGTTAAACCCATTCTCCGCACCAGAACACAGTCTCCCGTCTCCAGGTCATGGGAAAAAGGAAGCACAGAAGCTAAAATAAAAGAAACTCTTGCTCCTGTATCCCGTAAGATTTTCACTGGCACTTTAACATCACTATCAGATAGTGACACAAACCACTCTGATATAAAGGCTTCAAAAACAGGACAACACTCACTTACAGGTATATGAAGCATTTCCACAGGAACAGTTTTCATTTCTCTGACAGGGACAATGACAGCAACGGTTTAACACTTTTACCAACCGTGCGATACTTGGCTTTCAGCACAGGACAGTCTGTCTTTAAATGTCGGCAATAATTACACAATTGACTTGAAACAACATTTCCACTCACTTTTTTTGCCTCAGACACAGAAAATTTAGCTGATGGACTCCCTGCCTTGGTTAATATTAACATTTAGAACACAATAATCTTCAAACCAGTAACATACACACATAAAAACACAATAATTACACATTTTAAAAAAAACACACATTAACATACACATAAAAAACACAGTAACATACACATAAAATATACACAGTAGTAACATACACACATAAGCATGAAAATAAAAGGCAAACACAAATTCCCTCATAATTACACACAGTATAATTATGAGGGTATATGAGGGCATAACGTAACACACGCGTTCTCATGACATTAAACATAGTTTGCATTATCACTAATCACAATCAATTAAATGTCAAAATAACAACTTAACCACAGATATTTAACAACTTAAATGAGACACATAACTTACATCATCTTAGGATTGAGTTCCATCGTCCTCTGAACTGAAAAAAAAAAGAATCATAATATACTGTATTAACAGACTCATTCAGTCTGCCATGGTGAGAGGAATATATTCATTTTCACATCTGTCACATACATTACAGACATTATCCATACTTACACACCATCATTCTCTCACATATGCTACTAAACTACTACACTCTCTGACATACACAACTATACTTTCTCACCTACACTACTGTACTCTCTCTCTCTCACACACACACACACACACACACATACATTCTCTCTGAAATGTCGCTCACGACACGTCATCCTTCCTCCTCCTTCCCTCTCCTCCCTCTCACTCTCCTTCTCTGTCTCTCCTCTCCACTCTGCCACAGGAAGTGCTATGTTATTAGGCCCTTAAAGCTCATTAGATAGAAATTAATGTTTAAACTGTCTCACTTTGCTGTCATTAATAAACTCCAGCATTCCTCTTTTCTTTTCTGAGCACCAGACTCTTTCACGGCATTAAATTACAAGGAGACATCAAATTACAGAATAGTTGTGTGTGAGAGAATCATTGTGTGAGAGAATAGTGGTGCAAGTACAGAGGATATGCATATGAGAGGATAGTAGTGCATGTGAGTATAGTTGTTCATGTGAGCATAGTCGTGCATGTGAGTATAGTAGCACGAGAGTATAGTAGCACATGTGAGTATAGTAGTCAACGTGAGAGTATAGTAGTGCATATGACAGTATAGTAGTAGCATGTGTGAATAGATGTGAGTATAGTAGTACATGTGAGAGATAGTAGTGCATGTGTGAGTATAGTAGTGCATGTGAATGTAGTACTGCATGTGAGAGTATAGTAGTGCATATGACAGTATAGTAGTGCATGTGTGAATAGATGTGAGTATAGTAGTACATGTGAGAGTATAGTAGTGCATGTGAGAGAGTATAGTTGTGCATGAGATCATAGTAGTGAAAGTGAGATAATTGTGTGTGTGTGTGTGTGTGTGTGTGTGTTATGATGGTGTGTGTGTGACAGCAAGTATGGATAATGTCTCCAACAGCTTCTCATAAATAAGTGCTATCATACATCACTACTGTATATAGTAACATAGCCAGTGACAACATACATTACACTGACGCTGTGGATGCAGAATTAACAACACGTCACCTTTTTAAGAATTTATTTCACAACAAGTAATAAACTTGTACTGCAAAATGTAACAAAGTAAAAGTATATATTTTAGTAGAACAAAAAACATGTGCACGGGGCGCTTCAGGTATCCATCTTCCACATGGAGGGGAATTACCATCAATAAAACAGATTAATTTCCTGAACCACAGGAAAATCAATTCCAGGCACCATGTAGATTTCTTTTTGTAAAAAGCCAATAAAATTAAAAATAATAAAAATGACTGAGGTGTTTCGGCTCTCTGCCTTCATCAGAGTCTCTGAGCCAAAGTGAAGTAGTCTAATTATCAAATGTCTGACACCTGTGCTACACATTCCCAGAATTCTCCAGGTGAGCAAAAAATACCCTATATCCTCAGGATGGAGCCAAGAATGATGTTCCACATACAGCTAAACAACCTCCTATATTAGTATATACAGCATATATTTAATTTTGGAAAAGTAGTGGAATAAGGTATCATATGTATAAAAATATACTGAGTAAAGTACACATACTTAACAAAAATACTTAAGTATTTTTACTTCATTACAGCCCTGCTCAGCTGATCAACACTCAGTGTGGACACACTTATAAAACATTAAATATAAAAACCAACACACACTACATTCAAACATAAAGTTTAAAAATAAGCGTGTTCAGTTTCAGCTCACTGAAGCTCTGCACATACATGAAGATATGTGAGCGCCACCAACAGGATCCTATGAAAAGTCAGAGAGCGCGAGCATAATGATTAACTTAACATGCAGAGTGCTGCTAAATAACAAAGTTCATCAGTTATACCATAAATACATAAATCATGCCAACATTGATTGATTTTATATTGTAGGTAGCCTTTTTATCATCTTGGCATGGAACTACAGATGAAAATTAGTCAACTTTGGCTAAACCTGGCATATTTACATTTGCTTGTATATTAATGTGCACTGTTCCAGTTAAATAAAAATTGTAAATTGTAAACATTGATGGAATCATATTTAACAATATGACAATGACAGTAATCATAACACATTAGCTTATCCTGTAACATTATTATGTGGATCACTGTGTTGTAATAAATTATTATTTCCACAAAAAATATTATTAAAAAGCCACGTTGTGGATATTTATTTATTTATTTATTTATTTATTTATTTATTTTTTAGTGAAATGACAACATTTTTGTTTTGTTTTTTTTCCCCCCCCTTTTTGGAGAATCTGTCTGTGCTTTGTGATTGGCTCAGCATGTTCAAGTTTTTGAGTCGTGTAATGTGATTGGCTGGAAAAATAATGACTAATCACCACACCCCCTCAGAACTATAGTTATTTAAGGATTTGTAGATTTCTTAATCTATAGATTTATAGTTCTATAGAATCTATAGTTCGATAGATTTTTATAATTCTATATAGATTTATAAATAAGTTTCAGCATCACGAGAATGCGTGTGATCAGATCAAAACTCATCATTTAAAAACTAATCAGCTGAGTGTTTTTATCAGTCAAAGCTATTGATCTTTAACACATGAGGTAAATACAGTTTAAAACATCATCAGATTTCATACTGGTAAAATGATGTAAAGCTCTATAGATTTATAGATTTAAAGATTTATAGATTGCACTTGACTCTTTTGTGGAGTAATGCTGCACCTGTATGAAAATCATCTGTGTTTGCTATGTCTTCATTGTCTTCATGCTTTACAGTTCACTACATTACAGTAAAAAAAAAAAAAAAAAAAAAAAAAGTCCTTAACTCTATTCACAAATGCATCAGTGTGTTAATATTTACTTCTTTCAGCTTCAGGAAAGATGGTGGTCACAGTTAAATGAAAGTTGGACACTCACCGTTGGGATCATGGGACGTGAAGATGAGATTCTGGTGTCAAAGTCCTGAGCTTTAAACATCCAAACACCAACAGACCTCCTAGATCCACTGCCTGCTACTACTTCCTGTTTACTTAAAAAAAAAAAAAAAAAANTTAAAAAAAAAAAAAAAAACATGAGAATGAAGGAACCTAGTGCAGTGCAGTCAGAAACAGGATAGGTAGAACGTTCCAGAAACCTCCACAAACACGGTGAGACATGAACGCTCAGACGGTTCCAATGGTGCAGAGCAGCAGCACATGTGGAAATGAGTTAGTAAAGTAAGTGAGGAAGATAAAACGAGCAGAAACTGCTGTTAATGCAGCTGCAGTCTTTTTTTTTTTTTTTTTTTTTTTTACTTAACTCCAACATGTTCAAACCTCCAGCATCAACTCGCTACAGGAAGTCATCATGTGACTCAGACAGGTCGTCCACACGCTTCAGCTGACAAATCCTGAGCCACCAGCAGTGCATTTAACTCTGGAACAAACGGCCGTGTTAAAGCCATTCCCTTCTCTGTTCACAGGGGTAAAGTATAAGCCTTAGCAGCGCTCATCTCCATGGCAACACACCGCTCAGGCTATCAAGTGCTCACGAAATAACAGGAATGTTGTGATGATGCAGCAGCTTCATGCTGCATTCAGAACAGGAGCTTTATACCTACCATGCTATATACCATACCATGTTATATCAGTTATTTTTTAATTAATACAACAGAATAAATGTGGATAAAAAACAGTAACAATAAGCTTACGGCTCTTTGATTCATGGAGCAGATGGGAAAGCAAAAATAAAAGCTAATATAATGTACAATATAAGCATAAACATGATGCACGTCACCTGGTCATGTCAACATGCTAAGACTTTAGCGTGGATGCTGCTGTGGTGAACCGTGCACACGTCCACTTTAACGACGCACTAAACTAAAAAACAGATAAAGTTAGAGTTTCAGGAAACCTTTATGTCATCACTTCATATTTTATGCGTTTACTTCCGCACAATATTAGCAAAACTCTCAGATCGTCCTGTGCTGCCCTCTAAAGGCCCAAAATGTAACAGCATGACAGGAATCTGACTTCCATCTTTGATTAAAAAACAAAATAATAAGGCTCAAAAATCCTAAAAGAGCTCAAAGTTAAATTAGACATTCTAATTGGTTCCTTTGGATGTGTTGTTCCTCAGTTGTGACTGACAAGTTATCACTCAGGCAGAGCTGTCGTCATGACAACTACAAAAAATAATCTAACACAACATGATTGTCAATAACAACATGGCGCTATATTAAGTCACTCAAGGTAATAATCCACACAAGACATCTGCAGCTGTTACGGAAAAACTACATTTATTGCTTATGCATTAATCATTGATCCTGATTAATAATCAGTTAAGTTTCATTCAGCATTTATAGGATTAATAAGATTTGCCCTGAATGTGAACTCGCTAACAATGTTCTTTCCTGTAAGAAACTCTGTTTGTGTGTGTGTGTGTGTGTGTGTGTGTGTGTGTGTGTGTGTGTGTGTGTGTGTGTGTCTATAATAGATGCTTGTAACTTCATCTCAGAGATGTTTATGGCACAGAACCCCATTTGGCAGCCCATGGGCCAGATCCGGCCTGTGAGAGCCAAATGTCTGGCTCACGCCGACCCATTACCACTAACACCACCTGTTATATATTATATTATTTTCCATAACAAAAGCAAATAATGCTATTTGTTATTTATGGTCTTATATTCTGGTATATAGTCTGATGGTATGCAGAGATATGTCAGGCCTTTATAGAAAGTTGGCACAGTTATCTTTTCCTGCTGTGTGCCACTTGCTGTAGTGCTGCTGTTAAGGCCCTTTCACACTGAGCACGGATTTCCATGCAGATTATCACTGCAGATTTTTTAAACATTAATTCCACTGGGAATTAACTGGTGTGCGCCGCAGCCTGCCATAAGCGCTCGTGGAGCGGAACATATGTATTATTACTAATACCACCACCACCACTACTACTACTTAACCAAAACCAAACCTGACTAAACTTAACCAAAACTAATCTGACTAAACCTAACCAAAACCAAACCTGACTAAACTTAACCAAAACTAATCTGACTAAACCTAACCAAAACCAAACCTGACTAAACTTAACCAAAACTAATCTGACTAAACCTAACCAAAAACAAACCTGACTAAACTTAACCAAAACTAAACCTGACTAAACTTAACCAAAACTAATCTGACTAAACCTAACCAAAAACAAACCTGACTAAACTTAACCAAAACTAAACCCGATTAAACTTAGCCAAAACCAAACCTGACTAAACTTAACCAAAACCAAACATGACTAAACTTAACCAAAATCAAACCTGACTAAACATAAGCAAAACCAAACCTGACTAAACTTAACCAAAACCAAACCTGACTAAACTTTACCAAAACTAAACCTGACTAAGCATAACCAAAACCAAACCTGACTAAAGTTAACCAAAACCAAACCTGACTACATTTAACCAAAACCAAACCTGACTAAACTTAACCAAAACTAACCTGACTAAACCTAACCAAAACCAAACCTGACTAAACTTAACCAAAACTAATATGACTAAACCTAACCAAAACCAAACCTGACTAAACTTAACCAAAACTAAACCCGACTAAACTTAGCCAAAACCAAACATGACTAAACTTAACCAAAATCAAACCTGACTAAACATAAGCAAAACCAAACCTGACTAAACTTAACCAAAACCAAACCTGACTAAACTTTACCAAAACCAAACCTGACTAAGCATAACCAAAACCAAACCTGACTAAACTTAACCAAAACCAAACCTGACTAAGCATAACCAAAACCAAACCTGACTAAACTTAACCAAAACTAAACCTGACTAAACTTAACCAAAACCAAACCTGACTAAACTTAACCAAAACTAATCTGACTAAACATAACCAAAACCAAACCTGAATAACTTAAAACCAAACCTGATTAAACATAACCAAAATAAAGTTAACCAAACCTAACCTGACTAAACTTAACCAAAACCAAATCTGACTAAACTTAACTAAAACCAACATGACGTGAGTTCCTTAGTGTAATGTGTGTGACGCACGTGATGTGAGTTCATTACTGTAAAGCGCAACATGTGTATGACGTGTGAGTTCCTCAGTCTAATGATGTGTGACACGTGTGATGTATGAGTTCCTCAGTCTAACAGTGTATGACATGTGTGTGACGTGTGAGTTCATTAGTGTAACGTGTCACATATTACACTAATGCAATGAACTGCGCATTACCACATTAAACACTAATCTAATGAATTCACACATCACACTCATGTCACACACATGTGGTGTGTGAGTTCCATGAGTTCCTTAGTGTAAAGTGTGTGAAACGTGATGTGTGAGCTCCTCAGAGTAATATGTGACACGTGTAAGTTCCTTATTGTAACATGTGTGACAAGGCTGTCATGTGTGAGTCTCTCAGTAACGTGTGTGACATGTTTGTAATGTGTAAGTTACTTAGTGCCATGTGTGTGACATATGTGGCATGAGGTGTGAGTTCCTTAGTGTTTCTTTCTTTCTTTATTAGGATCCCCAGTCAGCACCAGCATATGCATTGGCTATTCATCCTGGGGTCCAACACACACACACACACACACACACACACACACACACACACTGTACATCGCAAAAACAAACAAACCAGCTCCATTCTCTAAGATCCATAATTCAAAAAAATCCGAAGAGGAACAAAATTGGCATCTTTCAAGAAGACATCAAAGCAAACACTAAATTAGAAATCAAAGGGTTCAGTATAGGTACATTTATATCTGTTCATTACATCAGATTACTGTTCCTGCTGTCCATGAAGATGCTGTTTTAACAAAGTTTTGAACCGATCCTTAGTATTTTCTTGTTTTTTTATGCACTGGCAGTGAGGTCCAGATGACCATGGCTCTGTACATTACTGTTCTCTGTAACATATTTGTTTCTGATTTAGGTAACCTGAACCTTTTTTCTATCGCATATCATGTTTGATAACTACGCTGAAAAAACTGAGAACATAACTGTTCATATAAGAGCTTTGGTGTTCTTGTCTCCAGTATATTTCTGATTAAACTAAGCAGAGCATAGGTGGATCTGTCTGACAGTTAGCCAGCCCAGACATCATGCATGTTAGCTACATTAGCTCTGTAAGAGCGCTGCAAGGCACAATGCGCAGCTTTATTTTGAGCAAATTGCAATTTTTTCATCTCTGTACCCGAAGCACTGGACCAAATCAGTAATCAACTTGTGACAGAACTAAAGCATGTAGAACTTGTTTGATGACATCTGGTGGCATACTTTCTAAACCTCTTCCCACAAAGCCCTCTACCCATTCTACTCACAATACTGTCAATCTGCTTAGACCATGATAATTTATGGTCCGAGGTTATACCTAGAGATTTTATCTTTTGTACTTGTTCAATAATTATATTATGTACATTCAACTTCAGTGTAGGTTCTGCTCTTAGCCTATATGTTGATTCTATTATAATAGACTTCATTTTACCAATATTAAGTACCACTTTGTTGTTCGTGACCCATTCTACCACTAACTTTAACTCCCTATTAAGAATGTCATTCAGCTTTTCTGTTGATGACACAGCTGCATATATTGTTGAATCATCAGCATACATAGCAACTCAAGCCTTTTTTAAAACAAGTGGAATATCTTTAGTGAAAACTGAAAACAATAATGGTCCCAAACAGCTACCTTGAGGTACCCCACAAGTAACAGATCTAACTTTTGACAGACTGCCATTAAAGAAAACTGTCTGCCTCCTATTCGTCAAGTAGCTCTCCATCCACTTTAGTGCAGTAAAGCTTCAGTATCTAACACAAGGAATAATCTATAATATCAAAGGCAGAACTGAAATCAAGTAGAACAGTATCCACTAAGTTTCCATTCTAGCTCAGTACATCAGCCATCTGTCATTTGTGCCAGAGCCATGCATGTAGAATGACCAGCCCTATAGGCATATTGATAATCCGTGTGCAAATTGTTAGCATCAAAATAGCTTTATATTTGTTCAAACATGATTCTCTCCATTTCCATCCCTAGAGCTGGTAACAGACTTATAGGGAGGCTATTTGTACCAGAAAGTGGTGCAACTGGATTCTTTGAAAGTGGAATAACTTTTGCTGTCCTCCATGCCTCTGGACAAATACACTTTTCAGTACTCAAAGTAATTAAACTAGTGCAGCGTCTGTACAAAACGTGTCTGTTTGGAATGGGCCAGACTTTATGGTGTGTGCTACAGCCTGCCAGAGTTATGTTCTGCATGTGAGCTAGCTTAGTTTGCTGTATGGAGTCAGGTTGAGATCGTGTCACTGGACCTTAGCGTATCCTGCCACATGGACTACTTTTTACCAGCACAGCTCAATTTGAGAACAGCTCATCCAAACAACTTCACACATGACGCTGCACGTCCTTGGGTCCTGAACAATAAACCTGCTGAATATCAGCTTCATACAGTGCCAGGTTCTAGAGATGCTGGTGCCTCAGACAAAGAAACTGTCTTTATAGTTAGATGACAAACAGGAAGAGAGATTAGATTAGCTACAATTGTTAGAAATTTTCCATCTAAATTATCTACACCTGGTGGTTTGTCCTTGTATTCCTGAAGCAGATGCTCAACATCTGCAGGTGTAACTTTGGCAATCTCAAATTTGCTACTCTTGTTCTTCAGTATTAAATCTTTAGAGTTTTGGAAGCACTATTACTTGTTTGTGGCATATTAATCCTCAAGTTCTTTATCTTATCAGAAAAATAATCATTAAAATAATTAGCAATTTGTAATGGTTTAATCAAGAATTTCCCTTCTACTTCAAGAAATGCTGGGCACGATTTGGTCCCGCGACCAATCTTGCCGTTTACTATCTTCCATGATACTTTCTTATCATTCTTAATTTTATTTTCAGAATACAATTGCTTTGTCTTTTTGTTTATTCCTGTTAAATAATTCCTAAACCTCCTACAGATTTGCCAATCAGACTCATAACTTGATTTGACAGCTACTGTTTTTGCTTCATCTCTGCTTCAGACGTTCTCTCTATTCCTCATCTGTTCCAGGATGATCTCAAACTCCTGCTTTCTTATTGGGGCATGTTTCTCAATCATTTGCATAAATAACACGTTAAAGGCTTCACATGCATCATCTGGAATATCCTTCTTTAGTACAAATTCCCAGCATATGTTTTTAACTTCATCTATAAATGAATTTTCACAAATGTTTTTCATTGATCTCCTAAAAACTACTCTCGGCCAGCTTTTGGAACCTTTGCCTTTCTTACCAGCAATGCTAAATTATGACGTTGCTTTTGAACATAACTGAACAGCATTTGTAAATACATGATCAATACAAGTCACACTTTTGGACCCACCTTTCTTCATGCACACTCTTGTCGGTTTATCCATCATTTGAACCAAATTAATGGTAAATGGTAAATCCTTTTATTGTCATATGTACACAAGTACAAATGAAATTCAGCCTCTGCTTTTAACCCATCCCTGAGGAGCAGTGGGCAGCCATTGTACGGCGCCCGGAAACCAACTCCAGTCTTAAACCAGCCACAGTTCTTTCTGTCATCATTACAACGTCAAATAAACTGAAACGATTCCAGTGGTTACAAGGGCACTGACAGGAGAATTAGGCCTAACATACATGTTTTTATGATGGTGGGGGAAACCCACATGGGCATGGGCAGAACATGCAAACTCCACACAGAAAGGCCCTGCCCCACCCAGGAATCAAACCCACTTGCTGTGAGGCGACAGTGCTAGCCACCGAGCCGCTCGGTAGCTTGTAGCTTCTCTCTTAGTGGACAATGCAATGTATTCCAATCTATGTTTAAATCTCCTAGAAAATAAATGTCATTGTCAAGATCACACACCTTTTCCAACATGTCACACAAGTTATCTTGGTAAATTAAATTTGCATTTGGACGTCTGTAGCAACATCCTACGAACAAAGCCTTCAAATGTGGTAAATTAATTTGAAACCAAAGTACTTCAATCTCAGCAGGCGTTAAATCATCACTTTAGCTAGTATCTGATTTTGAATATTTTAAATTTTGAAATTAAATGAACTTTTTTTTATGTATATACATGTATATTTTATGTATAAATATATACATACATACAACAAAAGAAACAGTTTCATCAATATTTATACATAATTAAACTAAAGAGGAAAACAGCGAAACTTAGGTGTTTTACAGACTGAAAGGGTGTTGGCTGAAGCTACAGCTTATTTTGCTTATTACCCCTCCTACTTATACTGAACATATTTGGTATCCAACCACCAAAGCATAACAAAAACTCCATATTCTGTTAACACACAATTTCAATATCAATTTATACCTTACTCCAAAAACATTTTGAATTTTTACCTATTTTTCATATTTGTTCATTAAAATATTTTTTGAGTTTTTTTTTTTAAACTAATTAAGGGTACTGCATATTTTTAAATTCTCAATATAATTGTTCCATATATTCACCCCTTTGACTGAAATACAATGATTTTTTTACATTAGTCCTTATGCTTGGTTTTTGAAAGATACTTCTTTCTCTAGTCATATTTACTTTGTTTAAGCAACTTCTGGATACTTGGTGCTAAAAGCCTGTTTTTTACTTTATACATAATTTGTATTATTTTAAAATCTACTAACTCTCTAAATTTTAAAGCATTTAATTGAATAAAAAGTGGATTTGTTGGCTCATGATAACTTTTCTTGCTTACAGTTCATATATTAGCTTTCTTTTGTAGTACAAAATGCGAGTTTGTACTCGTTTTGTATGTATTTCCCCAGACTTCCAGACAATAAGTCATGTATGGGATTATAAGTATATACTGTATGTATAAGTATAACATATAAAAAGACTCCTGATTTAAGTTTAATTTATATATTGCTACACACCTCCATATGCATTCCTATGTCCACTGCTGCATCCTCAGAAGTGTCATGTAAGTGTCAGATATTGCCAACAGAAGTTAATATTTCCTTTATATCTGTTAATTTATTTCTTAAGCTGCAAATATTGATATGATTTTAACCCTTTCCTTGGCAACTTAGTTGAAATTAAAATGGTGACTTAATACATTTTCCAACTGTTTCTTCTTTTCTCTTCATTTTAATTTGGAAGCTACAATTTAAACACACACTTCCCTCTCAAACACACACACACACACACACACACACACACACACATNCACTTCCCTCTCAAACACACACACACACACACACACACACACATCCCAACACCTAAACACACAATTTGCCACACACGTATCTTCTCTCATTCCACTTTCAGCTTCACACACACATAAACAGCATTACTACTGTTAACTCAGCTCACATTTTACTAATTCCTTTTCTAATCAACTGATGCTTTCATCCCTTTTAACAGAAAATAAAAAATAAATAACAGCATTTAAATTAGTAAATATTTCAGATCTGTGAAAGTTCATATGATTTTAAAGTGTGTGTCATGTGTGTGATGTGTGAGAGGTGTGAATTCCTCAGAGTAATGCGACATGTGTGCGAGTTCCTTAGTGTAACATGTGTGACACGTGTGTGAGATGTGAGTTCCTTAGTGTAACGTGTGACACGTGTGAGGTGTGAGTTCCTTAGTGTAATGTATGTGACACATGAATAGGTGTGAGTTCCTGTGTGTTACCATGTCATTCAGGTGTATCAGAAGACTTACACACTTTTCACTCTCACTCTTCATTTAGTGAAAAGGTGAAGGAAATGCTGCATTAAATTTCAGTCCAGCAGGTATTTTATGTTATTTTTTTACGTTATATTTTTATGTTATATTTTTTTATGTTTTATTTATGTCCACAGCTGCAAACTACAGTACTTCCTGTATAAAAGGCAGAAATATTTCACAGCATCCTGTTCTGGCAACCTGCAGAAACTCAGAGACTGACTGGCTGATCGTTCTCCACCTGAGGAAACAGCCACTGAGGAGAGAGATGCTGCAGTTTGAATCTCTGAGGAAGTCACATGGTGATTGTGAGGAAGCAGGTTACACTGACTGTCTGACCCTTCTAAACCCTCCCCCATTGAAGGGTCAGGCTTAGGGCCAGGATGAGAGGCTACGGCACAGGATCTAAACACTTGTGACAAAGTGCTTCAGTAGTGGTGCTGAAGATCACAGATCAGCTGATTTCAGACTAAAGTTTATCAAACTAATCAAACTATCAGCTAAACCAACCTGACATGTTTTCTGATGCTGTTTTATTACCTAGTTTTCTTCATCAGAACTATCATCAAATTATGAGACCATACCTGAGTTTAATTATAAAATGTTTAAGAGAAAAGTCATTATATATGGAGGATAATAATTATTTGACATCATTTTGATGGTGTAATGTACATTTTTCTGTTGCTTGATGCGTTATTTTGTTGGGATGAGGATCCTTTGCGTTGCTATGGAGATGAAAATGATCCAGACAATAATAGCCTCTTAACCAGTTTTTTGTTTTTTTGTTTTTTTTCTTGCTGTAATGATGCTGCAGGCCTGCGGGCTCACAACCCACATGTCATTCATTTTCCATTTGGCAGGCCACGCGCGTCTTTTATCACGCCACAGCTGATATACGTGTTATTATCGGTTATTAATTGATCTCTTCCATTCATCGATTTGTATACCTTTTCCTGCATATCTTAATGGAGGCACTTATTGTCCGGATCGCCGTGTTATGTAACGTCCACCCCCACCGGTGCTCCGACAGACGGATGGAAGCTTACCTCACATCAGCGTTCGATCTCCGCTCATCCTCTGCTGCGGCTCCGAGCCGCGGANTGGAAGCTTACCTCACATCAGCGTTCGATCTCCGCTCATCCTCTGCTGCGGCTCCGAGCCGCGGATCCTCCCGTTTCTGCGGAAACCTGCGAACCAACAACCGCAAGAACCACAAGAACCAGAGCCGCTAATTCCTCCTTTCCTCCATCCTCCATCCACGCAAAAACAAAACAAAAAACAAAAAACAAAAAAAAAAAAACNGAGAGAGAGAGAGAGAGAGAGAGAGAGAGAGAGAGAGATGGGGGGAGACAGAGAAAAAGAGAGAAGGCCAAGAAGTTTTCCTCCTCCTCCTCTGCTCATTTTCTTTTCTTATTTCCTGTTTGTATGTTTTGTTCCCACACAAACAAAATGCAAACATGACACATTACAGACGTTATACCACCAATTTACTTTTTGTTGATTCATTTATGCAAATAAATTCTTCATATTAAATTTTAGCAGGTGTAGGTGGTTAGATTTAACCCCCTACGCTTAAATTTAAGTATTATGCAACAAAACAAAATTAACATTAAGTCATTCACAAATTATTATTATTATTATTAGTTTAATAAATAAGCACAATATATTGCTCAATTTATGTGAAAGAGTTCTGAAACAAATATTTAATGTAAGATATGAGACTTTAGACTTTTGCCTTTTTAATGTATTCAAGGTGTAAATATAATAATGCTGTTTCTATTTGATTTCTTTTGTTGTTTTTTTATTGATTATTTATTCAAATTCACTACAACACAAGAAGAAAAAAAACAATAAAACCAAAAAAAGACTAACATAACTTTTAAGTAACATAAAGACAAAACATAACAAAAAGGGAAAAAAGGGCTCTATAATATACAGGGTGTCCCAAAAAAATGTATCCACACTCTGCATGATTATAAATACAATGTTTATTAAGATATGTCTAGGTTTTATAATCCAAGTTTAAGAAGACAAGTGTAGAATCTTTTGATTAGTCTTGCCTCTGCTATTACTTCAAATCAGTTGACCTGTAAAAAAAAATGTTTGAGTGAGTTATAATCATTCAAAGTGTGTATACCTTTTTTTGGGACACCATGTGTGTGTGTGTGTATAGTGTATATATATATATATATCACAGCAAGAAGGTCCTGGGTTCGATTCCCAGCCGGGGCAGGGCCTTTCTGTGTGGAGTTTGTATGTTCTCCCCGTGTCCGCGTGGGTTCCCTCCGGGTACTCCAGCTTCCTCCCACCTCCAAAGACATGCATGTCAGGTGAACTGGGAACTCTAAATTGCCCATAGGTGTGAATGAGAGCGTGAATGTGTTTGTCTGTCTCTGTGTCAGCCCTGTGATAGACTGGTGATCTGTCCAGGGTGAACCCCGCCTCTCGCCGTATGACTGCTGGGATAGGCTCCAGCCCCCCTGTGACCCTCAACAGGACAAATGGGTACAGAAAATGGATGGATGGATATATATGTATGTATATATATATATATATATATTCCAGTATAAGCCAAGTTTTTATGGGATTGAATCCAAAAATGGTTTTGAAACATTGGGACAGTTAGCCATGTCAGACATTTATTATCATCTATGAAGCTCTTTGCAGAAGTAGCATAAAGGGTCCACATAAATAAAGGTTGGCTAGCTGTAGATGGTTTTCAGACTAAATTAAAAAACTGATTTTCACATAAATTAAACAATGAACACAACAAATAAAACAGTGATTACAAGTTCAGAGAAGCTGATAACTTCGAAAATTAGACTTTTAGCAGATTCCTCAGTATGTCAGTCATTAAAAACAAAAGAGTGGAGCATTAAAGACTTCGTCCTTTCTGCTCCTCCATCACAGCATGCTGTCTGTACGTCAGAATCCAAGGACCAGAGCTGGGATTAGGACAGGGTTAGGACAGGATGAGGACAGGGTCAGGATGCCACTTTACTTTCAGATCCTGGCAGTAAAAGTCAGAGAACTGAAGCTTTATGTAAAAACCCAGATTAGAGCTTTAACTACAGCCATAAGAAAATCAGTCTGAGGACATTAGTATTTTTTATGTTGGATTCTGTGATGATGTTTTTGTTTGGTACTTTATTAAAACATCTCTGACCTCATGTCTCCATTTCACTTGGAGTCATTTAGAACAGCTCCATGAGGGTCATCAGTCCTCTTCCTGTTCCGTCAGCAATGAACCCTGTCCAAATTCTACCATTAAACAAAATGTCAACCTTCAACACTCAGAGAAGCAGAAAAATGACAAATTAAATATCATGAACAACAGAAACACATTTAATTCACCGTATATACTCGAGTATAAGCCGAGGTTTTTATTACCAAATTTCACAAAGTAAATAGGGGGGTCCCAGAGAAGGAAATTTCCAAGGGTGTAAATACTACCATTACCACTACCCATGAAAATAGTTTAAATCATACCTTAGAATGAGATATTTCCTGACTAAACATCTTATCAGCACATTTTGCAGCAGCTAGTAAGCTCTGCTGTGATTGGTCAGTTACGGTAATCAGCTGCTGAAATAAATATCATGTTTACCAGTACGTGGATTATTTTCAGAAAATCACAGGAATACTATGACAATACCCAGAAAAACAGGTAATTTGATAAACAAATAAACTGATGGAACAACATCAGGAGGTCAGCTTATATATGGGTATATATGGTTACACTCCTCATTTCCATGGCTTACCTGATGAGTAGACAGGAAGCGGGCATTTTGAGTTTAAGGTCTTTACTCGTTTAGGAAATGAAGACTTTATGGATCAGCATGTAAACTCATGACATACCGTACGTAAACTCATGACGTATTGTAAGTGTGAGAAGATCTGCAGAGTTTTAAGACATGAAGCTCCTCCGAGTTAACTCATCACACCAGACAACTCAGCGATATCCATGTTTATCTACAGTCTGTAATAACCACACGGTAACCATGAACATTACCTGCTACCATTATTCAGCTTCTCCACAGGAGGCTGCAGCAACTAAATAAAAAATAAAATAAGTCTTTATGATTCTGAACCATAACATCAAATGCTTCCTGAAAAAAGACGACAAAAAATGACAACAAGCTCCTTTGTTTCAGTTTTGGTTCAGGAATTTAGGCGACGAAATATTGAAGACCTAATTAATTCACATTAGTCTGAAAGTCATGTTAGACCATCAAAGGTCAGCATTAAAGACCTTTACAGAAATGACACCCAGTCATGTGATCACCTGTGGACGTGGACTGTCCCACGCTGACTGTCACACCTTTAGTGTTCAGGATCCATTTCCACTTTTCCACTGGAAAGCTGGAATGTCTTTCGAAACATAAATAAATACATATTTGCAGAATTTCATATGTACAATTTTAAGATATTGAGAACCAGTAAAAATATTGATAACTTCCATACAAAAAGCGAAGCTGGATGAATCCTGGTAAAAACGGGCCGTGAGCCTTTGGTCCTGTTCACCACCACGTGATCTTAAACTCATAGATGGGCCTCTTGCAGTAGTAATGGTTGATAAGGTGCTTGTCGCAGACGCCGATGCACTGCTGTTCAGAGGCAATGCCGCGTTCGGCCAAGTCGCTGACGATGCAGTGCAGCAGGTCGTAAACGTCCGCCACCGCTTCCCACGGGCCGAAGGAGACATCCACCTCGCAGTGATGCTCGAACAGCTTGGCCTCGCTGTCCGAGCGCTCGAAGCGCAAAGAGTTAAAAAGAGGACGTTCGTACGGCGTGATGGGCATCTCCTCCTTGTAGACGCAGATCTTCAGCTTGGCAAAGCGAGCCTTTTTCTGCATGGCCCTCAGCTTAGCGATCTCCACGATACGCTCCAGATTGTCTGCAAGGAAAATACCATGTTACTCATGTTTTTAGAGCAAATAATGTTTAAAAAATGTGTTTCTGTCTTTCAAACACACACACATTTAAAATGGACATCAAACTCTGGCTTACATTAAAATCTTTACTATAGATTAAATCACAGCAAAGTCAAGAGGAAACTAGATTTGCAAAGCAAATATACCGGGGTTCCAAGCACCTCGACGTGACCAGAACCCAAGGCACGCCGGCCTGAGGCCACCAGGAAGTGAAGATTTTTACATGTGACCTGCTGAGGACTGCAGATGAAAATTAGCTCTAAGCTAACTCTGGTACAATACATCAAATGGCAACATTTATGTTTAACATGTACACGGTCCTTTCTAAATAAATAAATAATAAGAGCGTTGCTGAGAAACATCTAAACAGGAAATCACTGCTTGTACGTATCCAGCTCAGCATCAGACTTACGTTTAGAGTTAACGCTCTTTTTGAAAGGTTTTACAAAACCTTTTAATGTGAAGGTGTTAATGTTTCTTTTAATGTGTAGGTTTTAATGTGAAGTGTTTCCACTTTTCCGTATTTTTCCCAAATTCCTCTCTGCCTTGTTTTAAATAACATTCTGGACATTTTATTTAAAAAAAAACACAGAGAAACTACAGAAATTACACAACTTAAAGATTCATTTCACATTCTATGTTGTCCTGATAGTTAGCAACAAAGCAACAGAGACCACAAACATAAAAGTTAGAATACCTCATCAGAAATCAAATTAGAGTTAATAGATATTAAATAACTTCTGATTTTCGCCAAATGTGGTACAGAGGTCATAGTTCACATTCTGAATGAGTTTCTGAACTTTGGTGTTATTTGGAGAATCTATTGGAAACTTCCAAAAGTTTCACTGTACGAACAAAAAAAAAAAAAAAAAANAAAAAAAAAAAAAAAAAAAGAAACTAAATTTCTAAATTAAGTAGAAAATCAAAAATTACTGCAAAATTAGCAACCAATGAAAAGAGCCGATGGATGAATGTGATATTTAGAAAACACATATATTATTGGTCAATCAATACTCATCACAACGTCTCGGTGCATTTTCATCTCGTTAATTTTAGTCAACGATAATAGATAATAGAGTTCGTCCGAGTTTTGTATTTTTGAATTCCGTTTGATGAATCTGTATTTCAGAGAAATTAGATTATTTTCCATCATTTAAGAACGTGGACGTCACATCATGGCATCTCAGCACTACCTTTGTAGTAGGGCAGCAGATCGAGGAAGGCTTGGCGAACTTTCTCGCCGGTGAGCGGCTGCGTGTCCTCCAGGCTGTCCAGCAGCGGGCCGATGGCGTAGTACTGCGCCTCTCTATGCACGGCTCGCACCCGGTCCCTGTGAGGAAGCTCGCCTTCTCGCAGGAAGTTCAGGATATCCCTTTAAAGGAAACAGAAGGAGCACAAACTCTGTAACTTCCTGATCAATTTCACACGACAAGGATTAATCCATCAATCCATCGCCTCCTCAACCCACGCCATCGCTCTGTCGCCTCCTAGACCAACACCATCTTTCTGCTAAATTCTGTGATGCTAATTCTGATGTTGCTGCTTCAGACTTTAATTGTCAACCAGTTACAAGGTTGTTTGATTAATCTTGATTTCACTGCTTTGTTTTTTTGTAACAGATTTGAGCGCTATTAGGAAAGAATGATGATGATGGTGATGATGATGCAACTTGATGCAGGTGACAGGTGAACAGGTCATTCCTGTTTGATGAAAAACCATGCGTTACATCACGTGTTCCACCCATGTGAAGTCTGAAGAGGTTTGCTGACATTTTGAAGTAGGAAAAACACAGATTTGGTTGAAGTGAGAAGGCTTCTGTTCGGTGTAGCTCACCCAAAATACGCTCCGTCACGGTCGATAAAGAACCGCCCCTCAGCGTCTCGGGGGATGTAATGACGCCCGCTGAACATGGCAGCCAGCATGGTGTCCTCGTACCGCCGCAGCGTGGACAAGCGGGTGGTGAAGCACGTGCCGCCCACGTTCAGAGAAATGACCTCTGGAAACTTTACAGTGACAAGAAAGAAATAGAAATATACTTGCTGAAATAATTAAACCCAGTCAGAAGATGAATTAAAAACAAAAAAAAACTTTTTATATATCACATAGACAATTTTTTAAAGAGTGTGCAGAGAAACTACACATCTTTAATTTTTTTTTTTTTTTAATGTTCTATCAGAGATTCAACTCTCCGCTCTGTAAAAACGCTGGGGTCTGATTGGTTGATCACATTATAATAACCAGATACAGTTCATAGTGTTCAACTTTGCCCTAAAAAATAAAACAAGAATCATTAAACTAAAAGACAAAGACAACATGGAGACATTGTCTGCAGCTTCATGTCACCCAAATCCTCAACTCGCCCCCTGCTGGTCGTAAAAACGCTGGATTCTAATAATAAAAACAACATTAACAGAAACATCCATCGCTTGCTGCATTTCACAAAATCACATCAAGAGATCCTCATGATCGACCATCAATCATTCATCATTCCACCTCACAGGGATCAACATTCAGAGTGTGTTCATGTGTGTGTTTTAGGGCCATCACGATGTCAGATTTTCACTACACGATTATTGTAGCCAAAAGAATTCATGATAACGATATCATCGTGATATCTATAGAAAATTTGAAAAAAATAATCATGCTATCAGTCAAATTCATCTTTAACATTGTTTATTGTGCGTTTTGTGTCTTTTTTTGTCAAATGAATTAGACTCCAAATAGGAGTGTAGGGAGGTGGAGAGAGTCTGTAACCAGAACTAAAGCTACAAAAACAGCAACTCCACCTTAAAGGATTGTGTAAAGGAACCAGATGACCTGAGAAACAAAAGATCCACAAATCTAACAAATAACCAGGAGAGAGAAAATCCTGTCAAGTCCAACGCCATGATAACTTAGTTTTAACAACACAACTAAGACCTTCATGGAACATTTCCTGTTTCAGGGCTAGCAAGCTAACTGCTACTTCCTGTCTCTACTGTGGTGAAATCTGCAGGATGATGGAGGTGAAGGTGGTGAACAGGTTGATGGTATCGCCCCCTTTAGCGGTTCCTGTTGATCAGTATTTCCTGCAGACTGGGGCGTCTACCAACTTCCTGTCTTTGTTACCGAATCCTAAAAACTCCACACTGTAGCTAACTTTTTTCAGGTTAGCGTAGAATGTCTCACTCTGTCTGTCAGCTCCTCCATCAGGATTTAGCATGGCAGTAGTAGCCACACACTGTGGTGGTAGTAGCTGGCTAGCTAGCTAGCTAGTTACTGCGTCACACCATGTGTGTGTGTGGGGGGGTGTGTGNACGGAAAGAAATAGAGATGATTTAAGAGGCACTGGATTATTTACATGATATATGTGTATTATTAACATGATATCAATATTTCATTTTTTAAATATCACGGTTATCATCAATAACGGTATATTGCAACACCCCAGTGTATTTGTGTGTCTATGTGTGTGTGTGTGTCTGTGCATGTATCTGTATGTGTGTGCATGTGTTTGTGTGGAGAACTGTCTGTGTGTAAAGAATCTTAATTTATAAATAAAATTATTGTCATTTTGATGAAGAATCATGATGTTAGACAGACTCAAATCAACAACCTCATCTCACACAGAAACATCCATATAGGTTGCTATGGCGATGTATTAACCATGGTGGTGATAGTAAATAAAGAAAATACAGCCATAAAACGTCTGTTTGAACTTTACAACCTGCAGTTTAGATCACCATGACAACAAATCAATCAACGCATCACAGCCATTAAAGTTAATGTTTGATGTTACACATCATCGTCACGCCTGTAACAGGAAGTGAGTGTCGCAGAAACCACTTTATATTTAGTTTTCGGGGACTTCCGGGCAAGATGGCGGGCCGGGTGCAGCAGTTCATTTGAGCTCTGTCTATTTGTCCCAC
>VXCM01005862.1:0-42880 GCA_014773175.1 Lucifuga dentata
GGCAGATGATTCGCTGTGGTGACCCCTGAAGGGAAAGCCGAAAGGAAAAGAAGAAGAAGAAGACCGTAAAACACCGTGCTCGCACCGTAAACAGTAATTTCTCTGTTTATAATTAAAGATGTAGAAGCACTACTGCAGCGCCCGTTCAAAACGTGGCTATTTGGAACGGGCCGGACTTTATGGTGTGCGCCGCAGCCTGCCATCATTTAGTTCTGCACGTCCTCGTGAGCTAGCTTTGTTTGCTGTACGGAGTCGGGTTGAGACCGTGCCACTGGACTGAAGCATATGCTGCCGCACGGGCTACTTTTTACCAGCACAGCTCAATTTGAGAACCGCTCATCCAAACAACTTCACACATCCTTGTGTCCTGAGCAGTAAACCTGCTGAATTTCAACTTCATACAGTGCTGTGTTCTAGAGATAATGGTGCCACAGACAGAGATTTCTGCCTTTATAGTTAGATTTTCTTTGAATCAGTCAGGTTAAACATAAAACACTAGCAATTCAGTCGCTGTTTTGAAAAGGTAAATAGCTCATAAACGTTAAAACGCCGCTTATTTTTGTCCGACAGAGCAAACAAAGCTGAAGTTTTCACATTGTCTCTGACTTTGTTTGGCTTGAACACACGGTGGTCTTAAAGGACCTAATTTCATGTTACGACGTTCAAGTCCCGAGTTACAACAAACGTAGCATATAACCTTGTTGTGCACCAACATGCTAACGCTCACATGCAAAAATAAGCAAACGCAAAGAACAGAACACACCTCAACTGGTCAGATTGTCTAATGAATCAGTGGAAATGTCAGGATTGTTAGATTTTCGCCACGTTTTTCTGAATATAATGGAAACCAGTCTGACTTTTTAGCCTTGTCGTGCCAGCCAGTAAACGCTTACTGTTATTGCAATGACACTGAATAAATAAGCTATTTCTCCAGTGAAATTAGTGGACACAAACACACACACACACACACACACACACACACACACATACATACAGCCTTTAAACAGTTATGAAGGGGAAAACTGTCTGAAGGGGAAAACTGAGCAGTGATGCAGCTCATCCAGGCACAAAGTGCACATATGTAGCTAACAGGCTGTTCTCTAGAGGACAGACAGAAGACAGAGACATGAGAGACAGAAAAAAGAAGGAGTAGAGTCTCAATATATAACAAATCAAAGGAAGGACAGCTACAAAGCTACAGACTAGCAGAGAGATAGTTTGTTTTTTTCTCTTTGTCGCTGTCTGTATTATAAATGCATCTCGTGTTGCATCGCATTAGCATATGTATGAATGTGTGATGACAATATTCCATTTTCTGCTTGTGTTATGAACAAGTCACACAAATGATTCTGTGTGTGTGCACGTGAGTTCGTATGTGTGTCTGATTAATTGAACTTCATGTCAAAAAGTGCAAAAGCTTTCTCCAATTACTTCTAGTAAAGAGCAGGCAGCAGTGTGTGTGTGTGCGTGAGTGTGCGTGTCCGTGTGTGTATTTGTGTGTGTCTCAGCACAGCATGGTGTTAGCCCACTTGAGAATACAACATTTCACATTTGTAATTTGTGTTAGCAGCGTAGTGAACAGACGGTATAATCTGAAAGGACGGGAACGCCGTTTCCTATTTTATCCTGGTCAGGCCAATAGCTGCTCATTGCTGCAACTCTTTATAATTATGGAGACAATGTCCTCTACGTAGGAACCTAATCACGCCAGAAAAAATAGGGGTCAGGGAGTCCGACATAGAGCATCTGACATGCAAGTGTAAGTGTAACTTATGAGAGAAATATCAGCATCTGCTTCAATTGTGGCAGCGGTGGCCTGAAGGTTAGAGAAGCTTGGGACTGAAGGGTTGCTGGTTCAATCCCTGAGCTGGCAGGAGAAATCAGGGTTGGAGAGGTGAATGATCAGCGCCTGCCCCTCCCTCATTATCACCACTGAGGTGCCCTTGAGCAAGGCCCTAACCCCCAAATGCTCCAGTGGCAGCAGAGAGTCTGTGGTTGTACTGGGCAGCTTCCCAGTGAGAATGGCGTTCCCACAAAAGAGCATTCGATGCTCAGTGAACTAACGCTGCATCTTAAAGGTTAAAATAAAAAAAATGCTGCTCAGATTCTGGAGCAGTGTTTCGTTAACGGGATTACATGTCGCATTCTGTCTGTCCGAGTGTTTGACTAACTGACTGTCTGGGGATTTTTCATGCCCTTTGCATTATTTTATTCACTTTGTCACACACACAGCACACACACACATACACACACACACACACACACACACACACACACACACACACACACACACGCAGAGAGAGACTCTTCTTCTCCTTGCTGGTTTACTCCTTCCCTCTCTTTCATTCTCTCTTTCTCTCTCTCTTTTTTTTTTAATCTTATTTTGTCTCTGCCTGTCTTCTTGAATCTACAGAGCCACTTAGGGGTCATGGAAGAAAAAAAAATGAGTTGGAGGTTTAAAAAAAAAAACAACTTATTTTTTTCTCTTTTTTTCCTCATTTTTTTCTCCTTGTTTTTTTCTTTTTTTCTCAGGTTTTTTTTTTCACTTTGTTTTTTTTTTTTTTTNTTTTTTTTTTTTTTTCTCTCTCTCTTCCGAAATATAATAGGTGCAACGGAGCTGTTTTGCTACTGTTTGAGGAACGATTTCCAGTTAGGTAAATGCTAATGCTAGCTAGCAGCTAACATGTACCCACACAAGTTCTGATGAAAAAACAAGTCAGTGAATAAAGTCACTAACTCACTACTACTTTTGACAATGTTCTAGTGTTTGGCAGCTCCAACAGTGCATTTTTGTGTATTTATAATGGTTAATTCTTTTACGAGAGTTGACTTAACTCAAACAGCAGCAAACAGCTCCGTTGCATGCGCTGTAGCTTTGACCTATTTTTAGTACATTTCAGAAGAGAAAAAAAAAACAAATAAAAAAACAAAGTGAAAAAAAAACNCCTATTTTTAGTACATTTCAGAAGAGAAAAAAAAAACAAATAAAAAAACAAAGTGAAAAAAAAACAAGGAGAAAAAAAATGAGGAAAAAACCTCCAACTGATTTTTTTTCTTTTTTTAACCTCAAACTCATTTTTTTTCTTCCGTGTTCCCTTAGGGGCGTCATTTTTTTTTTTTTTAACCCTTTTTTTTTTTAGCCACTTTATTTTTTTTCACACATGACTACTAAGGGCTCCGTATGTATCCTCTTTTTTTTCTGAATGTGCCACATGGGGGAAAAAATGTATATACAGAACATATTCATGTCCACCTATACTGAATCTGATATATCAGACTTTTCACTGAAAATGACATGTTGTGATTTGTTTCCTCATCCATAAGTTATATGTTCCTAACTCTTTCTTCATTTATCCCACCAGGGTCGTCATGTCAAGACAGGCCAACTGGCAGCGATCAAAGTCATGGAAGTCACAGAGGTAAAAGTGTTTTGTTGCATTAAGGCTCTGATAGATTGTGAGATTATATCAATCTTATAAATTTACTGCATGGCATTTACTGTACGGGTCCAGTAAACTTGTGTACAACATGAATTTGATGTACGATGACAATTCCTGCTAAATCGTAGGCTGCGATGCAAGTCAAAAGAAAATATACGAGTGCAGAATGTCATCGGCGTATGTCATCCGTCTGCGCCACTCTCGTGGAAAATAATCCAGCTAAACCAAGAAGCAGTAGTTGTACTTATGTATATCGAAAAATAAAAAAACTGTGCTATGTGTATACATGTTCTACATGTTTGCTGGGTTGTTACTCACCTGGAAGCTGCAGTTTCTCTGATTTTTCTGTACATCATCCTTCTTGGAGCAGTTAAGGAGGGCGGTATGGGTGTACAAATGCGGCTTTTGCTGCCACAAGCCAGCGAGACATTCTTCTTTGTTACAGTCCCACAAATTCCATTTCTGTTGCAGAATAAAAAGGAGTCTTGACAACGACGCGTCCTCCATGAGCGATTTAATAAGAGGGTAGAAGTACAGAACATGCAGGGATGTATCCAGCATTCTACAAATGAGTTGCCTTCCAGCACAGCGTTTTATCGCAGTATGATAAGCGGATGTGTCAGGTGACAGTTGGGGAAAGAGTGTGTGATGTTCTACAAATGAGAAAACAAGTGCAAGGAGTCCTTGACCTGGTTCACTGTGCTGAGCTACACAGCATGAAAAAGTAGTTTTCTACATTATATGTGAACACGTCCTCATCTCTGAACGTTGTGGAGTGAAAACATGTTTTTCTTCAAGTCTCAAATCAGATCAGGCCTAAGTGAATAAAATCTATAGTCCAGCTGAAATTTGATACTTTAGTCTCTTATGAGGCGCAATAAAGGTTATTTCAGTTTACACAGAAGATGAAGAGAGGGATTTTTAAAGGACCATACCACCCATTTTGCATGTTTGAGCCTAATATATTCAGTTTTCATACATGTTACGTTACTGACAATCATTTCCCAAAGGATAAAACCGTATTTCAGCTTTCCTGATATTTTGCAGAATCTCTTAATCTTTCAAAATCAAATATTCAAGCGATACACCCACCTTAAAAATTGATTTTTCTGCAGCTAATAGTTAAGCAGCCTTATGAAGTCACAGTCGTTAAAATTTTTCCATAAACGCAGGTCTTCTTTTGGGACTATATTCCCCGGTGGAGGCATACATTCACTCTGCACTCTTTATTGCGCTTAAATGCTAAAATCACGAAACTTCGAAAAAACCTGAATGCACCCTCTTGCTCTTGCTCTTGATGATGGATTACCTATCCCAAGAACGTTTCAAGTATCAACAAGTTGATTTTAATAACGTACCAAACTGAAACCAATGGAGGTCTGGAAGGTAGGAAAAACATTTTTAATTCACCGTTCCAGTAGTATGCTTTGGGAAATGATTATCAGTAACATTACGTGTCTGAAAATTGAATACGTTAAGATCAAACATGCAAAATGGTGATATTGTCCTTTAATAGCTAAGAAGAGAAACAGAGGAGAGGAGGAACGAGTGTAATTAGTCTTGATTTTTAGGAATCATGAAGAACTTATGGAATGGCTTCATTGCTTCATCTCTAATTCTGCATTGACTTGTGTAACTGCTACGTTCCCTACGTAAGAAGAAATGCTATATGAAGTTGTCATTTGATGGATGGATTTTATTTAAAGTCATCTTAGAGTTATATCAGTGTTTTCTCTTGTGAAAAGATTTTAAAACTTGTTATAAGACTAAACTGAGTTGTTTTTTTTAACGGTGTTCTTCTATTTTCTGCTTTCCCAATTCAATTCTCTCTCCCCCATGCAGGTAAATCAAACTGAAATAACTTTTACAATGCATTTGACAACCTTTCCTAACTCCCTCCCCACAGCATTGACAAAAAAAACAAGCATCAGAGATCCACTTTAATATAGCACCAGGCTGACAAAATTAAATTACACCAAATACTCCCCTCTTTTACAGTCCTTAAAGTCCCACCAATATTTCTGTTTTGACCCAGAAGTTCTTTTTTTTAAATTAGATTTCAGGTGGAATTCCTGGATATTAAAGCTCTCTTCATGTTAAAGTTTAAAAGCTGCTGTCTGGGATTGTTTTGGTTGTATAAAATATTAATAAACATCAAACTATAAATAAGTTTGAGAGGGGAAAAATAACTCACATGCCATATTTTGATTTCAGCAGCAGTTTTATACAGATTAAGGATTCAACTTTCAACTCATAGTTTGGATCCAAATGGGGAATTGTTTGGACGGTTGTCTGCTGTATCTTGCTTCTTGTGTTTAAAGGGGACACACAGATAAAGTGTGAAGGTTTAAATGGTTTCTGTGTAGTTTTTATCAGACATTAGATTACAGATTACAGAAATGATTAGATTAGTTTCCAAGTCGCTTCTCTTTCATCACAATTCAGCATGTTATCAAGAGGCCACAATGGTTTCTACGCTGTTGATCAAAGTCTGAGACTCCTGTTTTGCAGACATTCACTTTAGCAGGAAATACTTGGCTATTATCTCCTCCTCCTCCTCTCTCTCACACACACACACACACACACACACACACACACACACACACACACACACACACACACAGATTACAGGCAGGCAGGAGGCTTTGTGTTTCAGATGGAGGTGAAAGTTCAGACTCTGCCTTGTCATTTTTGTCCCCTCTGGTAGAGATTTAAAGGAGGTCAGCAACTGAGAGCAGCTTTGTGTTATTTCCTCTTTTCTGATGAACAGCCATGTGCCTCCTCATCCCTCTTCCTCCTCATTTCTCCCCTCTTCTTCCTCTCCTCCTCTGCTCTACTCTCTAAACTCTAGTCTAGCCTAGATTTAGGGGGCCTGTGAATTTTAGAAGTCTCAAGCGATTTTTCAAGATTTATAGTGAGAAAAAAAAAACTGCTGCATTCGTTTCCTCTGCTCTTTGTTTGTCTTTATGTTTCATTAAACACAACGACCAAACTTAATTGTATGAAAGGTCGTCTGGAAGTCACAAACATCCTGACTAGAGATGGGTGTACTCATGTTGTATAGATGCTTAGACCATTTGTAAATGAATAAAGTGGAGAAATTCTTGGAAAGTGCCACATTTCATGCATTGTAAATTAAGCTCCCTGATAAAAGTCAAAAATTAAATGAATTCTATGAACATTATATTAAACAGCCACATATTGTGATGTATAATCTGAGGTGTTTTGAAAAGGAAGGAAAAGCAGGAAGTGAGGATGGGAATCTTGAGAGGTTTGTCTCAAAGCAGAAGTATGACATACTATGAGCTTAACATCTCTTTTTGCTGCCCTCTGTTTGTAAAGTATTCTCTATTTTACTTAATAATTTAAATATAAGATGTTCTAGAGACAGAATAAGGGAAAGCAAAAACGTGTAACGCTTCTGCAATTTGTTTTACTTTGAATTAATCGCACTTACATTGAGTTTTTAATCACTGGAAGCTGGTAACTGTACTTTATTTTTGTCTGTTGTTCTTAGGAAGAAGAGGAGGAGATAAAGCTGGAGATCAACATGTTGAAAAGTTATTCCCACCATAGAAACATTGCCACATATTATGGAGCTTTTATTAAGAAAGGTCCTGCTGGACAGGATCACCAACTCTGGGTTAGTCAACATGTTTCTGTTTTCAAGCTACGTGTCTTTACAGCGCATTAAACACCAAATGAAAGACAAAAATAAGCATCAAAGAAAACTTGAAATTACTAATGAATAGAACTAATGAGTAGCACTTAACATCTCTCTTTCTCGCCTCTTGGTGTAGCTGGTGATGGAGTATTGTGGCGCTGGCTCGGTGACAGACTTGGTGAAGAAGTCCAAGGGAAACTGTCTAAAGGAGGACTGGATCGCTTACATCTGCCGAGAGGTGCTCAGGGTAAGATCACGCATGTGTTATGAACATACTTTATGCATGACAGAGCATGTACGCATGAATCCGTACTTGTTAGGTCATATTTTGTTTTATTTGTGCCTTTTTTATGTTCTGTTTGAGAGACTACAGCTCTGTTACTTGCCTGCTAGATTTGTTGTTGCTTGTGATAATTTTACACGAGTCCCTTATGACCTGTATTGCATTTATCCAGAGCACATTAAGGGTGTTTTCACACCTACGTGGTTGGTTCACTTCCTCCACTTTGTACAGTTTGTTTGGGCAGATCTGAACAGTAATCACCGGCATCTCGGCTCAAACGGTCTCTGCAGCTTTTTGTTTGGAGTTTGGCGTGAACACGATCAGCGTTAGTTCTGATTCAGCTGCAGTGCATCTATTGATCTGTTGTTTGATCTAGAAGTGGGTTTCCTGTGGTGAATAATAAGTAAAATACACCTTTGATTATCTGCAGCAAATCAAACGGATGCTGTGAAAAGGTTGTAACATATCAAGTTTACCTAAAACATGTTCAAAATAAGGTGTTGAATGCTTTCAGGCTTCTGTTCAGCCATCGTCTTTATATAATATGAAGCAGTATTCAGTTTTCTGCTGCCGTTATTTTGCTTGGAATATCACCCAAATGATGAAACTGTAACCAGTAAACCAATAATAACCAATCCATCTTTGTTCCAGCTATCCCAGTTAGCCAGCTATCCCAGCATAAAAACCTTTTCCTGTTTGATTTTCCTGTTCCCACCCTCCTGACATTTCTGGCCAATGAGCAGAGAGAGTGTTCTCACATTGGCTTTATCAATATATTTTGATTAGCATTTTTTCCTGTAAGAAGCCAGATGAAACCCAACCAAGCCAAACAGTTTAGCCCCTGATTCAGACCAGAGCTAACCAACTACAGGTTTCTAACACATCCTTGGTCATGTGATGTACCTGTTGAACCTTCAATCTCCAGACCGCCACAAACTCACACAGACAATATACATAGAGAATCACAAGCAAACTTTTAACTGGGGTGTTGATAATAAAGGCTTTTATAGTGTTTGTTAAAACCAAGGTGGTAATTTGTGCGTGGATGTTAGCTGACGGCGGGATTAGCACAAAGCACGCCGCCGCCGTGAACGTTGATTGCCAAACTGACATTTCTGTTTGTTCTGTGATCAGCAATCATCTTA
Organism: Lucifuga dentata; assembly: GCA_014773175.1. Lineage (NCBI taxonomy): Eukaryota > Metazoa > Chordata > Actinopteri > Ophidiiformes > Bythitidae > Lucifuga > Lucifuga dentata. The sequence goes on from VXCM01005862.1 coordinate 8,533, forward strand.
TGTTTTCCCTCTGTGCCTTGGAGTAAATAATTAATTTTTTTTTCCATTTATATACTTAAAAGGGCAGATTCAAACACATGGCTGTAAGATGTTATGGATATCATTATGAGAGATCACAAGGTCCTGAGAAAAATTCTGGGATGTTTACGCTGCTTTCTATGTTGGTGTTTGCATAACTGCTCGTAAACCCACACAGACACCAAAAAAACACAGAAACATGCACAGATTCTCCAACGTCAGACGTTTTATTAACTGGATTCCACTCAAACCAGTGTTGTCATGACAACGACAAAATGGAACCAAAATGTGGGACAAAAGTCTCTGCACTCTCACCAGTGTTTTCCCCGCTGATGTTGGCCATGCTGTCTCCTTATTGTTTCAGCATCACCCCCACCCAACACACACACACACACACACAGACACTCAGCATACTGTGATGAAGTAAGACTCACTTCCTCTGTTTATTTAACCCCCTTTAAAGAAGCGAGAGTACAAACACACACACACACAAACAGACTATAAGTATGCCACTGTTCAGTAGCATTGTTTTTTTTGGGTTTTTTTTGCCTTTTTTTTCGTCTTTGCAGCAAGCATGAAATAAATGGGGATTTTACTCCGCATTCCTTCAAAATACAGATGTCGTTACTCAAGGGAGTATTTGTGAGTCCATATTTACAGCAGTAGTGATCATCTGACTGTGTGCATGTCTCTGTGTTGTGTGTGTTTGTGTGCATGTGTGTCTTTCAGGGTCTTTCCCATCTCCATTCCCATCATGTGATTCACAGAGACATTAAGGGACAAAATGTTTTGCTCACAGAGAATGCTGAAGTCAAACTGGGTATGACACTTTTACGCTTTAAATGTTCTATTTTAAACTTAAACGAGGCATAACAGAAAAATGAGCCAGAAATAATCAGTTATTTATACACAACAACATATAGAGCTGTCCCTTATAATGATATAAATGTGAAAATTACTATTTTTAAATGTAAAATGGTTTTATTTAGATCTTTTATAGCTAAACATGATTTATGTTCTAGTTGACTTTGGAGTATCGGCACAGCTGGATAAGACGATTGGTCGAAGGAACACCTTCATTGGTACTCCCTATTGGATGGCTCCTGAGGTCATCGCCTGTGACGAAAACCCCGAGGCCACGTATGACTACAGGGTATATTTCCATGCACTTTATCATGCAGAAAAAACTTTTTAGCAAAGTTTGAAGGCAATCATTTGTGAGCTTATGGGTGCTGCAAAAAATCTAATGTCCGTTAAGTCAGTTTCCAGCATCTCAGGTAGATATTTAAAGTATGTAAAACCTCCAGCTGAAAAATAATAAGTATAAAATTTATTTATATAGCATTCTTCATAGACAAAGTTACAAAGTGCTTCACAGATAAAAGATGAGTAACATAAAACAAACAAAACAAATGAAAATTCAAAGAATACAGAACATCAATACCGATTTAAGATACTATCCAAAAGCCTGTCTAAACAAGAAAGTCTTTAGCTGTCTTTTAAAAGCGGCCTCAGAATCAGAAGAACAGAGGGAGAAGGGAGTTCATTCCACAATTTTGTAGCAACTGCCTGAAAAGCACGATCTCCACGAGTCCTCAAACGGGTACGGGGCACCTCCAGTGACCTCTGACCTGAAGACCTAAAGGACCTCCTGGAGGTACAGGACTGTAAGGGTTCTGGCTGGCCATGCACGGCTCTAAAGGTTAAAAAATAAGAACTTTAAAATGAACTGGAAGCTAAAGTGAAGATAAAATAGGAGTAATATGAGATCTCCGAGTGGATTTAGTTAAAAGCAGCTGCATTTTGTAAAGTTTGAAGACGATGTAAAGATGTTTTATTAAGACAGGTAAAAAGAGAATTACAGTAATCTAAACGAGATGAAATAAAAGCACGAATAATCATTTCCATTTCAGCCTGAGACATGACTGATGTTAGTTTGACGATGTTCCTCAGGTGAAAGAAAGAAGAGGGGTCAGCTGTCTTCATGACAATCTAAGGACATAGATTTGTCCAGCATGACACCGAGGTTACACAAGCTAGACTTAACAGAGGAGCCTCAGGATCCGATACAGTCTTTACTTTTCAGGATTGAGCCGTCAGGAGCAATGATCAAAGTCTCTGATTTATCTACATTTAACTGCAGAAAATTATTATCTAACCAGTGGCAGTCAAACATTCATTTAGCTCAAGTTTATAAAGCTCATTTGAACTGAAAGATGGATGTCATCGGCATAAAAATGTTATTAATGTTATTAATGGTTTGGGTAAAAAAATCACTGATGTTTTGTACCACTAAAACTCTTTTTTTAGCTGAACCAATTGGTTTTCATCACTATTGATGAGAAGATTTCATTACTGATAGAAAATCTTTCTGGTTCAAATGAGTCCAAACCTTGTTTTCGATTCTGTGCAACTTAATCAGAAAATGAAGTTTCCATTCACCCTTACCGATCAGATGCATTATAGTTCGCAGAATAAACATTTAGCTTAAAGCTCAGCCAATATAATGTTTCTGGAATTAATTATACATTTTGAAATCTAGTACATCGACGAGAGTGACCCACTGCCGCGGTTCAACTCTTTAATGAAAATTTGCCTTGAAATCTGTAAAACTTGATTCCGTAAATCTTGGATCTGCATTACCATACACAATGACTCATTTGTCTCCCTCAGACCAGTTTCTCGTGAATATAAATGCAACAAGAGGACATCTAAAGTTTACAAAAAATAACTAAAGTAAAGCTGTAGCTGAGCTTTTGTTTCTTGTATCTTAACCTTTTCCTGTCTCTCTCGTTCTCAGAGTGACCTGTGGTCTTTAGGCATCACTGCTTTAGAGATGGCTGAAGGAGCCCCTCGTAAGTTCCTAATTCAGTTCTACACACACCAACACATCATACACACTTTGATTGATATTGTTGAACTTTTTTTTATGCTTGTACTTTACATATGTTTCCACTCAGGATCCATTTTTCCTCTCACTGTTCCTGTCTTGTGTTTTTTTTCTTTCAAACTCATTCTCTCTCTCTCTCTCTCTTNTCTCTCTCTCTCTCTCTCTCTCTCTCTCTCTCTCTCTCTCTCTCTCTCCCTCCCTCTGTTCCTCTTTATCTCTGTTTGTAGCTCTGTGTGACATGCACCCAATGAGAGCGCTCTTTCTGATTCCACGAAACCCTCCTCCCAAACTAAAGTCCAAGAAATGGTAAGAGCAACATGTGCACACCCACACACACCCACACACACACGCTTACAAATCAGGATATATGGCTTTGTGAAAACAAGGCCTGAAATTTGTTCTTTTCCGTGTGTTTAGTCAGAGAAGTGTCAAAGAAAAGTCCAACACATTTGGTCTTCATCAAAAACAAACACAAAATAATGGAAGGAAATAAAGGTTTGCAGGCATCTTTGATATTTGCACCACCTGTCAGAGATGGGGTTCTATTCCTATTCAACACACCCAGAATAAAACAATTCCTGGTGATTGAATGTACTTTATTATCCTTTCTTAGTGGCAGTATATGGGGTATCCTGGTGACTTTAGTACAACACAGATATTTAAATGTGTAGTTGCTGCCACTTTTTCCTCTCCTCTCCTCTCCTCTCCTCTCCTCTCCATGAAGTCATGCTATCTTTCATTCGCTATTAATGATATGAGAAATACTTGTTCATAGGCCAGTTTTTAATAGCTGCACCAGTCTGGGCTTGGCGGTCCTTTTACCTCAGGGCCTCCCTAAGGTGGCAGCCATTTATAGAGTGCAGTTGTGACATGTGTTTCATCTGTTTTTATGAATGCAGAATTCAGACAACATGCCTTTGAAGTGGCGGGAAAATTTCTGTACAGTGTTTGCATTGTTATCTAATGAATGTTACCATTCTCTTGGTAAATACTGAAGGTGTTTGATATGTTATAGAGATTATTATGGTATGTTTGTCTTTGCAATTTATATTTTTTCTTGCTTCATGCTAACTTTATAATTTGTTGCATGTCGTTAGTATGTACTTTGTCCTGATGAAGCTTTCTATGCCCGCTTTCCTGGAATAGAGGCATAAATGTTGATTTACTTTCATTGAAAATAACATTAAGTGCTTTAACAGTGTTGATGTAACATGCAGTTCTTTCATATTCATTCTCATAGATAAAACATTTCATCATTTTGCTACAACCCATAGTTCACAATTAACAAGATACAAAAAAATGCCAAAAACATGATTATAAAAAGTGATGTTACAAGGAAATACAGTGGATTGTAGCCTGCAGCTAAAAGTTGAGGTAGACATTAATAATTCTGTATAAATGAATCTTGGATTGAATGAATGTGAGAATTAAATTTAATGGAATTGATTATATATTAAGTGAGCAGGAATCTTTAGAGGTATAAGCTAATTATGTGAGCCAACCTGTAAAGTTATTGTTCCAACATTAAAGGACCATACCGGCTATTTTGCATGTTTGAGCCTAATATATTCAATTGTCATACATGTTACGTNAAAGGACCATACCGGCTATTTTGCATGTTTGAGCCTAATATATTCAATTGTCATACATGTTACGTTTCCCAAATCATTTCCCAAAGGATGAAACTGTATTTCAGCTTTCCTGATATTTTGCAAAATCTCTTAATCTTTCAAAATCAAATATTCAAGTGATACACCCACCTTAAAAATCGATATTTCTCATGCTAATAGTTACGCAGCCTTATGAAATCACGCGTCGTTTAAATTTTTCCATAAATGCAGGTCATCTTTTGGGACTATATTCCCCGGTGGAGGCATACATTCACTCTGCAGTTATTATTGCACTTAAACGCTAAAATTACATAACTTCTAAAAAAAACCTGAATACACGTCTTGTTGGTGATGATGGATTACCTATCCCAAGAACGTTTCAAGTATCAACAAGTTGATTTTAATAGCAGAATGAACTGAAACCAATGGAGGTCTGGAAGGTAGGAAAAACATTTTTAATTCATGTTCCAGTAGTATCCTTTGGGAAATGACTGTCAGTAATGTTACGTGTATGAAAATTGAATATATTAGGCTCAAACATACAAAATGGCTGGTATGGTCCTTTAAACAAATATCTGAAATTTTAGTTTCTCCCCATCTTCTGAGTCTGTCTTTATGCTAACATTTTCTGTTTGGGTCCTTCATTTTTTAATCTCTTTGCCTCTCTTTCATTCTCCATTTTTCCCAGGTCTAAGCGTTTCTTGTCGTTTGTGGATAGTTGTCTGGTCAAGAACCACCTCCATCGGCCCACCACCGAAGCCCTGCTGCGACACGCCTTTATTAGGGATCTAGCAAATGAGAGACAAGTTCGTATCATGCTTAAAGATCACCTTGACAGAACCAGGAAGAAGAGGGAGAAAGGTGAGAAAAAATGGAAGGAGGATAACTTGAATTTTCCTCCTGACCTCTTTTATTCAAACCGCATGTCTGTGCAACAGAAACAAAGTCTGACTTCTGAGAATTCAGCTGAGATTTGTTGAAATTCTGGCTGAAGTATGCAGTTGATTTTTTTCCACAGAGTGACAGAACTTTCAATTGCAGTCAGGCCGAAGACTTTAAAATACTTTAAAAAGACGTTAGAATACTTTACAAAGTCAGTAAATGCTTGTCTGCTTTGCATTGCAAGTTAGCAGCATCTAAGTCAGGCAACTGGTGGGCTGCAGGCCAGATACGGCCCGCATCTTTAATCTGTCAGGCCCTCGGATGACTTCTCAATTAATAAAAATGAAAATTATGAAAAGTATTTTACTTTGTTATTTACCACCACCCATCAACAGAAGGCGTTCAGTCATCCATTCCATTCTAGCAAAGATGAGAGAATAAAATCGGGTCGGGTTAAATCCAGCAGAAGTAGTTCTTTTCCTATTCCTTGTACAGCGCTGGCTGAAGGTATTGCACCCCTCCATATTTTTTGTAAACTTTTCTTTCTAAGTTAATAACACAGCAAAATTTATTTTTTTTTAGTGTGTTCAAGTAAGTACAACTAAAAAATAGCCAATAGTTCTTAATAGTGTTCTTAAGTGTTCTTAAGTAGGAAGACACTTTTGACATATTGTTAAGATTTGTAGAAGAACACCAATATTATTAGAGATCAAACAGGAAGTTAAAACATCTTTGAGGTCAGAGCAAATGGTTTTCACGTGTTTTCACTGACTTGTAGAAATATTGTAGCCATATTATCTACTCTGAGATCCAAATTAAATAAAGAATAGTTGAATATTCTGAACAAATACTCAACTACATGTAAAACACCAATAAATGAATTTTGTAGTGTTTGGAGTGGTACTTTGGTAAAATTTACACAAAAATACAGGGGGGTGCAACACTTTTAGCCAGTGCTGTACATCTCCAAGAGCAAATGTCTCATCTCTTTTCCTCTCCACAGTGATGGAGAGAGAGAGAGAGATTGAGATTGAGATCGGGTGAGGTCCCAGAAAATCTCACTTATTTTTTTTTTGTTGTATTTAATGTGCGGCCCTTTGACTGTGAGAATGAAATTTTATTGGCCCCCGTCCTCATCAAAGTTGCTCATGCCTGATCTAAGTGGAACAGAGCCATTATTAATGTTAGAAGCTCTACCTGCTTGGACAAGTCAAAATACCCACTGTGAAAAACGATATATTCTAACCGCCATTGCACTGAATTATGAAGTCCACCGGTATGAAATACCCGGTTCTAAACTGGAACAGTCGGGGATTTGATTCATTGAGGAAGTGAGGGAATTTCAGGAACATTAACAACAAATAGGTCACCTCTCAGGAATACCTCAAAATGGATTTTCCATTTTGTTTCACAAAAACACTACATTATCTGGAGGTTTTTAGGTTTTTACACTGTCCCCCTTTAGAGAAGTAACATGAGATAGAAAGGGAGGACGTTTCTAGTTATTCAGGGACATCAGCTCTTGGATAAACTTTTTCTTGTTTGTCCATTTATTAAAGCATTTTGAATATATTAGTCTAGTTGTCTATAAATACTTTGGTATTTGAGAGAGAGAGAGACAGAATAAAAGGACAGTTCAAAATGCAAGAGGGAGGGATTCACACACCAAGAAATGAGACAAATTAGGAATACAGAGAAGCAGCGTGGAAAGTTGAGAGATTTATCAGAATATTTTATTCTTCTCAATTTGTACAAAAGATTCATTATTCTCTGGACAAAATGCATGTGTTGAATGTGTGATAACAATGAGTGCAGAGAAAAACAATGAGCCAGAAAAAATCTACGACTCGCCCTTCTCTTGCACTATTTTTTCGTTGCTCTATCTTGTATTTTGATAGCAATTTAAGCAGCATAAGAAATCCTTGAGTTAGACTTCTTTATCTTCGTTCAGGGACGTACAGTGATAGAAAGAAAAATAGACTAAAGCAGAAAGAGAGAGTGACAACAAGAGGGAGAGAGAGAGAGAAGCTGAGAGGGGAAGGAAGGAGGAAACAGAATGGCCATCTGGTTCTAATCTTCTTTTAGCTTATAAAAACAAACTAATGACTGGTAGATTTTCGGCATGTGTTGTGTGTGTGTGTGTGCGTGTGTGCATGCAGTGTGTTTGAGACCGTGTGTGTGTGTGAGAGAGACACTCTGCTGTATGCCTCTCCATAGTAAAGAAATGCTTGTAGTCTTTGCGTGTGCGTGTGCGTGTGAAAAAGTCACTGCAATGGTGAAAGGAAAAAAATCATTGCTCCGGAAGTGATGTGAGAAGGATGTGTAATTTCAGCAAACCCAGGAGTGAGTTTGGACAAAGATTATGTTTTCAAAGATGAGTCACTTGATATTTTGGAAGAAGAAAAAAAAAACTTCTAACTCAAAGAAATTGGGCCTTAACCCTCCAAATGTGCTCTACTTCCTGTAGCTTTGTTTCAGTCACGATGACATAGGACTGTGTGATAAATCGATTTAATCGATTAATTTGAGTTTACGTTTTGGCACGATGTGTAAAATGGTTGAATCAGAAAATTGAGTTTTTTTTTTTTTTTTTAACTACTATCTAACTGTTTTTAACGGGAAAAATGTGGCAGTGGGTCGCTCTCCATCAATCAAACCCATTCCCGTTTCATGCGTGTTAAACCTACAAGCCTTGTTTATACTTTGGCGTGTCCGTGAGGGTCCATGGCTCCGCCTGCAGTGGACACGGACACGTCTCCACCTTTACCAATCAACGGTCCGTCATGTTCATTGATGTCACACCCACGAAGCTTTCAGCAGGTCAGACATGCTAGCAAGATGCTAACAAACACTTTGACTGAAGATGAGCTCGTTTCTAAAAAGGTAACGTCTCTTCATCATTTGGAAGTTGTTCGGTTTTGCGCTTCACGGCGCGGAGCTCCTATAAACGTTACAGACCCGTTTGCTGCACGCCGTGAAGCGTGCAGCAAACGGGTCTGTAGGTGTAAAACTGTAACATGTCAGAGCATCAAGAAGCAGCAGACAGGAAGCTGGACATCGCTGCTACAACCTTTTATTTTGAAGGATTTTGGTTAGAAAGTGACAATTTATTATTTTAATAGAGAAAATACTCATTTGAATTAGGTTTGTTTTTTTTTTTTTAAATAGTTTAGAGANAAAAAAAAAAAAAAAAAAAATCAATTAAAATCGCAAAGCAGCCATCATGTGAAAAAAATCGAGATTTTTATTTTTAGGCCATATCGCCCAGCCCTATGATGATGTCACCGCAGCAACAGAGGATTTTTCTCCATCTACTTCAAAAGTAGAATTAGTCGTTCCCCATCTTCCTTTTGGTTTGAAACAAACTCACCTGTAATGCTTTTTTTACTTTTCAGCATTTTAATGGTAGCATATGGTGCGTCAACTAAATCTGCAACTTCTTCCTTAAGGATTTTTGCATCATATGTTGCCCAAATGTTGTCATGCTACATTGGCTCGGTCCTTCACCCGGATGCTGTTTGAAATGACTCAGCATTGTTGTTGTGAGGCTCTCTATCCCATATTCACTGTTATAGACTTCAGTTTTTCCCCACAGTGACTTAAAGGACCATACCAGTGATTTTTTTTTTTTTTTTTNATTTTTTTTTTTTTTTTGCATGTTTGAACCTAATAAATACTACCGGCATACATGTTATGTTGCTGACAAACATTTTCCAAAACATAAAACTGTATTTTAGTTTTTGTGTTATTTTGCCAAATCCCCTAATCTTTCAAAANAAAACATAAAACTGTATTTTAGTTTTTGTGTTATTTTGCCAAATCCCCTAATCTTTCAAAATCAAAGTTCAGGTGATACATCCACCTGAAAATTCTAAAACTTTTGTACGATTCTAAAAGGCACGGTTGTTTTAATTTCTCAATAATTGCAGTTTGCTCCTGGTGGTGACATACATTTTTTTCCATGTATCTCCATGTTGGATCGGTTAAATTCAACTTCTTCAACAAAAAATTTAAGAGATGTCATGGTCGCTCTGATGGATTATTTGTCTTTACAACATTTTAAATCTTTAACAAATACATTTTTATAGCATACTGGGATGAACTAAAACCAATGGATGTCTGAAAGATAGAAAAACAAATCTAACATTTGCTGCTCCAGTAGCATTTTGGAAAATGGTGTGTGTGGGTTTTATATATCAAACTCAAACATGCAAAATCACCTTTAAGTGTGACTGTTATAATGACAGAACAGAAACACACAGAGCAGGGTGTAATATGAAGTGTTGTGCACAAGAAAAGAACATGTGCATCGATGCAGACACGCCGAAAGAATAATGACTCCAAGCACCACTGAAAGATTCATTTCTCCATGGCTAATCTGCCAGGGTCCCACACACACACACACACACAGCCTGCAGCTCGTGTTAACATGGATGGTAGAGTGAAGTGGCATGTGTTCTCTGAGCTTTACACATCTGGTGTGTTTTGGCATCAGCTGTTAGACATTTATTTAGATATTCTAAATAAATGAATGGCAGCCGTGAAGATGCCAGTATTTCAGTTTTCAGTTTATCGGGGGAACGATATTCAACACATGAAAACAACTAACAGTTAAGGCTTTTATGGCTGTAGAAGGAGAAACTGACCTCTATGACATCACAAGGATTCCTTCAAGTTGGTGCTAAAAGTACGAGGTTGAAAACTGAAGCCATTCCTAGGAAGTGGCTGGGTTGAATTTATTGAGACGGTCCAGGAGAGGCTTTAGTTTGCAGACTTGTAGTGGAGCAGCAACACTTTTTGTGTACTTAAAATAATAATAAATACACAAATATTATTACTTTAATAACGATAGGTTTTACTGTTTTTGTTAATTATGATCTGTTCTTTCTCTTCCTCCCAGAGGGTCCAGAGTATGAGTACAGTGGCAGTGAAGAAGAGGAGGATGAGGTGGCAGAGGAGGAAGGAGAACCCAGGTAGGACTTGTGATTTGTCATCAATATAAATGCCATCATCAGCATTTTTCATATACAGCATTATAATGCAGAGGTAGTTTGAGTATCCTGATCCCAGTCCCATTAGTTTTGGCTGAAGTAGATTGTAAAATAACAAACATCCTGGATGAAGCAACCACTATAAGCATCACCATCATCATCATCATCATCATCATCATCACCATCATCATCATCATCATCACCATCATCAATATGTTAAAGGTCGAAGGGATTTTGATATAAAATACAAGACACACCAAAATAATGTGTGGATTAGTTTTTGATGATGGATGGATTGGAGAAGATTTATGGGAGGGGGGCACATTGGGCATCAAACCCATAAGGAGGTGGCACATACTCACCTCCTTATCCACATAGCTCCTCTTTTTTCCTAACAAGTTCATCTCTAAAGTCAGTCTCTGTTTGTTTCTTTTCTTTTGTTTTTTTTTGTTGTGTTGTTTTAAAAACAGTATCAAAGCAGGTTCGAGTCATCTTCTTTTACTCCTGCGTAATTAGCTCGGCTTTTAGCCTAACCAGCGCTAACCTCGTCTTGTTCTGGATTTCACCAACATGTTAGTTTTCCAGCATCACCACCTCATAAACATATTCAGCTGAGCACGCAAAGAGTCACATGGTCATCGTCCAAAACGACGTTTCCTCCGCTAAAGCGATCATTATGTAACTAACTGTTCGCCGCAGGTTGTGTGTGTCTACGTACTTTAAGTGTGTGTGTGTGTGTGTGTGTGAGAATGGACATATGCGCTAGCCTATCTCACTGTCCCTGGACTTCAAACAGCAGATGGCACAAGCACCCGAACACTCTCCAAGGATGAGCTTCAAGTGTGTGTGTGTGTGTGTGTGTAACTGCATATGACAGTCTTATACAAGTTTTCCTCAGCTCTTTGTGTACTCCTGCACTTACACATCTCTCTCTCTCTCTCTCTCTCTCTCTCTCTCTCTCTTTCTTTCTGTCTGTTAGTTCTATAGTAAATGTTCCTGGTGAGTGGACGTTAAGGAGGGAGTTCCTTCGTTTGCAGACAGAGGATTGTGAAGGAGGCAGAGAAGGAGGCCAGAGAGGAGGTGGAGGTCAACTGAGACAACAGGTAGGAAAAGCTGCGCTATGTGTTCATATGAGATGTTATGCAGCAATATAAATTTCAATAATGCCATCAAAACTTATAATAATGCAGTACTGTACAATCACTCTGTGTTATTTTATGATTTTGATGAGTACTTTAGCCTAATTAGGTCGACTAATTTATTGATGACTAAAAATAGACTAATGTTATGTAGGAAGCTTTGAAGTAATAACCGAGACGTTCGTCGTTTAACTGAACTTTACTGACTGCTATTATTAACAGAATCATAAAAAAACAAACGTGGGTTGACCACTTGCTCACATCAGATATCGCATCATCAAGCTAGAGGTCAAAAAGGTCAAAACTAAGGATTGTGGACAGGTTACTTCCTTTTCAGTTTCCAAATAAAAGCGTATATAAATTCAAACCTCATACAAAGGTCACAATACATTTCCTGTTAAACTATCCTCTGTAATAATAATAACTCATTTCAGCTAACTTCTAATGCACGTTAACTATATTGTACATATTATGCTCTAATAACATATCAAACATCTCTATCTCAAAACTTATAAAATGTGTTTAACTAAAGAAGTCACAACTAAAACTACAATGGATGAAGTTGACTAAAAGTGGCTAAAACTCAGATGGGCTTTGAATCTCAGGACTAAATATAAAAGTAGCTGAAAAAATTAACGCTATGCACATACATGATACATAGAGTTGAGATGACAAACAGAACTTTTTTTTTAACCAAAAAACAAAAATGCTATAATAAGAATTATTTTTAACATCATTCTTTAGCAGATTACAAAGACACAGAAACTCTCAGTGACGACAGGCTTATGCTGCATTTGTTTCAAACTCGGACCTCGGAATTTCTGACTTCGGATCACGAAAAGATCATGATGCCCCTCAAGTCAGAATTCAGAAATTCAGTCAAGCTTTCCCAGCCTCGAGTTCAGATTGTCGTCATTTCATTGTGGCTGCTCACATCATAAACATTAATTTCTCTATTTATAAATGAATGTTTTGAATCATTTTCTTTATATCAGTCATCATTCAGACACAGCAGCAGGTTAAACATGGAACACTGGCAACGCCGCCGCTGTTTTGAAAAGGCCGATAGCTCATAACCGTTAAAACGTAGTTTATTTTGGTCTGACAGAGCAAAGCAAACAAAAGTTTTTATGGAGGCAACCATATTTTCTCTGACTTTGTTAGCTCAAATTTGTGGAGGTCATAAATAACGTGATTCCAAGTTTCTGAGTCTTCCAGTTCTGAGGTACAGCAAATGCAGCATTATCGCCCCACCTTTAAGTGTGGTCATTCTGAACAAGTACAAACATGGCTGCTTTCTGTCATGGGTGGACACCAAGTCAGACAATAAGACTTTGTCTTTTGAAGCAAACTGATTCAAATCAAACAGTTGACCAAGTGTGTGAAAAGCCTGCATTATTTGATTGTTTAATTAAAGTAATTATCCTTTATTAAATCACGTCAGGCGTTACAGCAGCACAGGCAACAGTTAGCAGAGCAGGAAAGATACAAGCAGCAGTTACTGGCTGACAGACACAAGAGGCTCCAGCAACAACACGAACAGCGGCAAAAACTAGAAGATGTAAGTGTACGCAGATTTTTTTTTTCAATGCATATAAGTACGAGTGAAAATAAACTCTCATTCATTATCTTTTTATCAAACATTTTAGTACTTTAGCTGCATTTTAGCCTTCAGTATGATGAGAGGGGCTTGAATTATTTGCTCTCTCTCCCTCTTTCTCTCCCTTTTCCCCCTTCTCTCTCTCTCTCTCTCTCTCTCTCTCTCTCTCGCTCTCTCTCAGCATGTTTTCATTGGACAGCTGGCTGCACGCCCTGTTGTTGACAAACTAGACTTTATTTTACTGTAGTACTCATTGTAAATTATGCTGGTTAAATTGTCTGCTAAATCAAAAACAGAACACAACATCAACCCCATTTGCCAGAAAGTCATTTTGTTATAGTTCGTGATACTGCCAGTAACGTTGCCTTACTCTTTTTTTGCATGTATTAAATTATATTTTTAAAATATACTCTTTGTTTGCTGTTTGCAGCAACAGAGGCGTCAGCTGCCAGATTGTGCCTTTCAGTGGGCGGAGCTTCAAGAAGTCCTGCTTGGGGAGGAGACTGACCTTCATGACAACAGAATTCTACTGGATGACAGAAACAGGAGGAGTGACAGGAGACAGGTAGAGATGAAATTCTTGTTTTTTAAAAAATTGTTTACAGTATCTGCACCATTTGTCCAACTTCAGCTGGACATCAAGCAAGAAAACTGTAAGCAAATGATCTCAAATATTGTCCATGGTGTTTCCTACAGGTTGAAAATTTACTTGTGGCGGCGAGACAGAGGCTTGGGTGTTTGACGCTTTATTAATTAAAAAACGACCATAGCAGGCATAAACTTGTAATTTTTCACGTTTGTTTTTGAAGTGGTATTGATCATTTGCAGACCTGAATTTTGACAATTGAGTTATTCGTTTCGTTTATTCATCACGTTGTCTCACATGGAAGCAGAGCGGGACGGATAGTAAAATAGCAATTGCAGATTGCTGTGGATTAATAACCTCCCACCCTGTTATGAGCGTGGTCGTAGGCTTACGTGTTGAAGCTGCATGTACTTGTGGCGATGGGTGGTGTGGCGTGTGACAGGCGGGTTCAGTAATAACCTAGTCACACAAAGGTTTATGAACAACTCTATTTATTACAAACGAATAACTACTCAAATAACTATCTATATGTCAACATAAATAACTATTACATATTAAAATAAATTTTCCATTTTCAACATAAACATAAAACATTTGTTAGATAGCCCACTGGGGTATAGCGTCTTGTTGTCTGTAAATTTTAGGCATCTCACCTCATTGGTTTGAAAACATCTCGCCAAAGGACTGCACTGGCACATTTACGGAAATTCTGATAAATGTGTGTTGAAATGAAATATACATGTCACAGTTCATCTTCTCGCTGTGTGTGTGTGTGTGTGTGTGACAGTAGTGTCGCAGTTGTATGTTTTTTTAAGGCTGGGTCTACCTTCCGTTCCATGATTCGGATTTTATCTTACGACTACCTGGGCAGGTCTTCGTCTACCTGGACCCAAGTAGATCTATGTATGGGAAACACTGCTGTATGTTTGGTTCTACATTATATAGTTTGGCTTTGTTTTATATGTGTATTGGATTCAGTACAAATTCAAAAGCTGCTGCATGTTTCACATAATGGCCAACAGAGGGTCAGAATGAAGACACTTTTAAACTCGGTTTTGTCAAAGTGGAAAAGTTACAAAGAGTTCAGCTTGTCCTCTATTTCACAATGAGAACTCTTGAGCCCAGATTACATACTGTTGCTTTATTAATTGTAGTTATTTTCATAATAAAGTGTCCAGATAAGCCTCGTCCCATTGCTGTAATCTTCACTTGACCACTAATTGAGAGATAAACAGTGTAATTCCTTATGAGTGGAATGATCTGCTGGAAAGGAGCATGAGAGCAGTTTTTCATGTCGTACAGTATTTTTTTTTAGCGACACCCCACATACATATTAGTAAGTTATGCTAAAATGCAGCTTGTTGGCAGCACTTTATTCAGAAAATTCTACTTTTGCGCTGCATATATGGTATTAAGTAACATACATGTCACTGAAACTCTTTAAGGCTAATATAACAGTACAGTAAGTATTTCGTTTTTACCAGAATGAATAAAGCCAAAAATAAAACAGACATCTCAGGTTCTTTTTTTTCTTTTTTTTTAGATTGTATGGGATTTGAGTTTAGTTGATGTTAGATGTTATGTCAGTGTTATATAACGTCTATATCTACCAAAATCCCTCTCATACGTTACCTGTCAGGACAGTACTTTCAGGTAGCTGAGTGTGTGACAGCTGGGGTTTGTGTCTGTGTGTGTGTGTATATGTGTGCGTGTGCGTGTTGAGCCTTAGATGCTGCAGTGAGTTTAACTTTGAAAGTGAAAGCAGCAGGTGTGTTTGATGCTCCTTGTGCTGGTGATGTCGTGGTTACACCTGTCAGGTGATCAAAACTTCAAACTCACTGACCTCAATGCCAGAACCAATTCTAAACGGTTCATCTGCGATTAGTATTTTTTACTTTAATAGATAAAAAGTGACCAGACAGATTTCTTTCATTCCATCATAACACAAGCAACACCACACATAAAAAAAACAACTTCATATTCTATTATTTATAGATATTTATATAACATACATCAAACTTGACTTGCGGTATGCTGATAATGTTAAACAAATCTTCAAAAATTAAACATACACATATATAGAAGATCGTGTCCATAGATAGATAGATAGATAGATAGATAGATAGATAGATAGATAGATAGATAGATAGATAGATAGATAGATAGATAGATAGATAGATAGATTGATTGATTGATAAAAAAATTAAACATACAAAAATTCAAAAATTAAACATACAGATATAGAAGATCATGTCCATAGATAGATAGATAGATTTTTTTTTTACCATTTTGTAGCAAACAAAAGTACAAAAGTTTTTCTTGTTAATGAGTTGGAGGTCATTTTAGATTACAGATCTATTGTTTGGCTGCTCTGCCTTTTGTTCGGCTCACGTTTAAAAGAAGATCTTTCATTTTTGTCATGTTTCTAATAAATGGCCTTCCATCTTATTAAAACTTAATTTATAACACCGCAAATCTTTGGGAAATGAAAAATCTATGCAGTGGTGTTGGACAGTAACTGTTGTCTGCATGACAGCGTGTGTGTGTGTGTGTGTGTGTGTGTGTGTGTGTGTGTGTGTGTGTGTGTGTGTGTGTGTGCACGTTATGAAGCAGGGGGAAGTGTCTCTGTTAATCCCAGCAGTTTTAATCAAAGACACAGCCCATTCTATTACATCACAGATTCATTTATTAGTCATTAATTTATCCCATGGTTGTTGAATCCATCACACACATCAGCAGGTTTCAATAGGTGGATGTTAAAACCAAGAAAAGGGCTGATGAATATGATTTCTTCATGTGTTTCAACGCTATTAGCATCTGTCTAGTTTTATTATATGTCTGTTTGGTGCTTATATGTATGTGTGGCAGACGGCGATCTGTATGTATTCCATTCTGATTACTCTGATTCCTGCTACGTCATGAGGTTCACCGTGCTTAACGGCTCCATCTGATGCTTCGTTAAGTTTTAATGCACCTGCGTTTAATTAAGGATTGGGTTCACTGAGTGTGTGATGTGATCTCCTGCATTTCGTCGCGTGAAAAACCTTCGTCACTTCACACGATGAGGAATTTGTCAAACTTCCCTAAATGTGTTTTAGAAGTATGCCTTTAAAGGATCATACCAGTGATTTTGCACATTTGAAACTAATAAATTTAACCCGCATTCAAGTGACTTTACACTTTCCAAAACATTAAACCTTGTTTTATTTTTTGTGTTATTTTCCCAAATCTCTTAATCTTTGGAAATGTAATGTTCAGGTGGTACATGAAGCTTAAAATTCATGTTTTGTCTGCTAACAGGCATGATTGTAAATTTAATTTCTCCGTAAAAGCTGTCTTCTCCTGGGATTATATTCCCTGGTGGAGACATACATTTTCTTCCATATCATTCTGTGCATCAGGTAAATTACAAAATGCGACCAAAAATTTACACATTTTGTTTGCAGTGATGGATTATTTATCTCAAGCATATTTCAAGTCTCTCCAAGTTTATTTTTACTATATACTACTATATTTTGCTATATCGTACTGGAATGAACTGAAACCAATGGCAGTCTGGAAGGTAGGAATAAAAAAATTCTAATATTTATAGCTCCAGTAGTATGTTTTGGAAAATGATTGGCAGTAATGTGACATGTATGCTGGTTTTATGCATTGGCTCAAACATGTAAAATCATCAGGCATGGTCCTTTAAGCTCTGTTGAACGTGACCCTGATCCTGTGCTGAATAAACACATTTTGAAGGCGACGGCGTGGCCACGGCATCTATTTAAAGAGACTAGACATACTTAATCATTGTAAATATTAAGATTACTATTCTCAAACTGTTTTGACACACACGATTTTTTAAAGGAGAAAGTGAAAAAAAACAGGTCAGAGTGAAATATTTAGAGTTAAAGGCATTTGCTAAAAGCTTTTATGCATGTCGTACATGCTGAATTTTTTAGTTCCCACCTCTCAGAATTCAACTCAAGATGTTATTGTATCCTAATTAAAGTGTGTGTGTGTGTGTGTGTGTGTGTGTCTAACAGGATCAGGCTGGCAGGCAGCGAGGTGCTGATGTGTCAGTAAGGCCTCTGGATTCTGCAGCTGAGCAGGTAACAAAAACCGATTTGTGGGGTTTTTTTTTCCATCTCCTTATCTGTTTTCTTTCTTTACTCCTTTTTTTTAAACTCACTTTTCATTCATTCATTCCTTTTTTCATGCATGTGGATTTTTTTCTAAATAGTCTGAATTTTCGGGTGCTTAATGCTGCTGATGGATTTGTTTGTGATAATGCACGAAGTAGTCATCTTTCTTTCTTTCTTTCTTTCTTTCTTTCTTTCTTTCTTTCTNGATGGGAGTGAAGGTAAAGGTAAAGGTGAAAAGAATTTAAAGAGTGAGGACAGGTGAAGAGGAAGATAAAAAGATACCGAGATGGAGTTAGAAGAGAAAATGTTTGCGATTCATATAACATTAGCAGAGAAAGAGTGTGTATTTGACATTTTGAAAGTCTCCGTGAACGAGCTGCTCACATGTAGAGAGAGAGAGAGAGATGGGAGTTTTTTTGAATGTGTATTATTATTATTATTATTATTGAAAGAGAGAGAGAGAAACTGAGCGAGTCGTATATAGTAGTATCAGATCCTGATAAGCTTTTAAGCCAGTGTTTATCACAGCACGCCATTACTTTCACTTTGTAGCCTTTCCATCTTTCTATTTTGTCTCTTTGCTGATCGCAGCATGCTTTCTCTCCCTCTTCCCACTCGTTTTCTATCCTCATCCCTCCCTCTGTTGTTCACAGCATGTAATCTGTTTCATTTCTAGCATCTTTCTTTCGTCATGTCTTTTTCCAGCTAGAGTGCCACTTTATAATCTCAGTAGGGTTTTCAGATTTACAAGTTGACCAGACTTGTCTCTTATCTCTCTTTCTGTCACTTATCTATCTCCCAAACATTCTCTCTCTCTCTTTCCCTTCGTGCCTCTGCATGTCATTGTTGGTTCTTTCTCCTCTGCTCGCTCCACTCGTATCACAGCAACAATTCCGCGCTACGGGTTTCTTTTGATTTAAGAAATTAAATACTAACTCAATAAAGCTGGCGTAGTCAGGTGACCAGTGTGCAGCCAGCACACAACAGGCGGATGTGAAAACTAAAAATAAGATAGATGGCGCTTAACAGGAAATGACCTAGTTTAGTTTTGAGGTGGTCACATTTGGTTTCTGTTGTCAACGCGTTGTTAAATAAGTATTTCAAAGCATCCACAGAGGCCACACTGAGGTGATGAGATGATATGATTTACATGTGGCTATATTGCAAATTTGGCCTTAAAGGACCATACCGGTGGTTTTGAGCTCAAGACATACAACCCACATACACATTACGTCAATGACAACCATTTTGCAAATCATACGACTGGAGTGATAAATATTATAATGATTTTTTTTCCCTACTTTTCAGATTGCTGTTGGTTTCAGTTCATATCAACTCTATTAAAATCAGCTTGAGACTTGAAACATGCTTGAGATAAGTAATCCATCACACCAGGATGATTTTTTTTTGTGTGTGTGTGTCAGAGTAACTATTTAATCGGTACAACATGGAGCTGCAGGGAAGACAGTATATGTCTCCAACAGGAAATATAGTCCCAGGAGAAGACGACTTTTATCAAGAAATTCCACATTTGGATGTACGTGTTAGCAAAACATTGAATTTTAAAGGTGTGTGTCACCTGAATATTTGATTTTGAACGATTAAGGGATTTGGTAAAATAATAGAAAAACTGAAATACTGTTTTATGTTTTGGAAAATGTTTGGCAGAAATGTAGTGTGTATGCGGTAGTATTTATTGGACTCAAACATGCAAATTACCGGTATGGTCCTTTAATATCTGTCAGATGAGCCAATAATGAGTCAGGTCAGGTGTCTGAATTTGTGTTCTCGCCCTTATTCTGTTCATAGTTTCAGAATAGAGCAGATCATCTGTGTCAATGAGCAGGCTCATCTTCTTATCTGGACGGTGCATTCTGATTGGCTGATGTGTAATACTGCCATGAACATGGACCTTGTTTCCAGAGGCAAAAAGAATCTGACCTGTTTAACATGGCTGAAGTGCTGTTTTGTTGAACATGGCATGGAAAGTATGTTGAGTATTCCAGCTTGGTGAGTCTTCTCATTCCCATTAAATTATCATTAAATCTCTGGTGGTGTCCTTTTATGGCAACATGACCAAATGTCTTCCCATCCAAAACCTGTTCTGTTTGGCATGTGACATGCAGGTTTTTCTACAAAAACACTTCCAGGAAGTCACAAGAATGGCACATCGAGTCATTTCTACATACATACAGTTTTTTAACAGCACTGTGTGAATACAAACTGTGTCTTGAAGCAAACTTTGCACTTCATATGGCGGACCTACCTTTACCACAGCTCTCCTGTGGTAAAGGTAGCGTATACATATGCTCAATAATTAAGTTAATCAAAGTTGTAATGTGAAGATCAGAATTTCAATGAAGAAATATTAATTTTATTTAATCGGGCACCAATTGCTGCATGCCTTTAGCATGATCAAAGAGTCCATTTGCAATTGTAAATCTGGTTCTTCTGGCATTTTATTGAGGTCAGAACCAAAGTTCTTTTCTGTAGATAGTCTGTCCTGAAAGATTTTATGAATTAAAGGGGTGTTGAGTGCTGTCTTCACATGGTTCTTTAAGTGTGTGTGGAATGCAGGAAAAATAGGGGGTAGAAAGTATATTGTGCCTGTTTGAGAAGAGTGTGAGGGGGAAGGACCCTGTGGCTTCAGCAGGACTCCATGTAAAAACTGGTTATCTCATTCCAGAAAAACATAACCAGAGTTATTAAACTTCAGTTGTTCCAGTATGTGGTGGACCGACCTTTACCACAACTCTCCTGTCTTCTCAATCTCCCATGCTTTTTCTCTCTCTCTGTTGCTCTTTCTTGGATGGTATAATTCAGATCAATACATCAAACTTTGTTTTTAGTTTGTTTGATATGGAAAGCCTCAGCAAGAACCGAACCAGAAGGCTTACCCCATTACATTTTATTCCTTCACTGGGATCTTTAAGTAAGCTTTGTCAGTCTGCCAACCTTCATAATGTAAAATATATCTTCTAGAAGTACACATAAAAGCAATATCTGCTGAAAATCTGTGATTTTAAGAACTCTGCCACCAGTTGTAGCCCACAACAAATCACAGGTGTGAGATCTGTGGATGACAGTGAAAGTTCTTTATTTGTGCATTTTCTTTGGAGAAAATTGTGTTTGAAAATCAGATTCTTTATCAAAGGAAGCAGTTCTAGATGCCGTCCTCAGGGTCTGCGTTGGACTGTTTCTCTTTTATGTGTGTGTATGTGTGTGTTGGTCATGTATTGCGCTGTATGTGTGTCTCACCAACAAGCTTAGTGATGCTTTTGCATTTGCTTTATGAGGTTTTCTTGCCTCTTGTCAGCTGCCTTGTCTGTAGATCCTGGGAGTGGCCATCTTGTTGGGAGAACTTATATTTAACATTAGCATTACACACACATGCATTCTAGTATGAAATGATGGAAATAATAGCTAAACCAGCACAGTGTTGGTTCAGCTCATTATAAATTATATCAATGTATATTCTTAAACCATTAGTTTTATTGTTCTTGTCAGTTAAGATAAGAACATTACACAGGAATGACTCGATAACTTATCTGAAACTATTTTTATCTGACATGATTTCTCAAGTAAATTGATTAGTGAATATTTGTCTATTCTATCAAAGTTCACTATCTCAGAATATCATCATCCAAACATCAGCCAAATTAAATTGAATAAATAAATCAAGTCAATTGATTGATTTGGCAAGAGCATGAAATTGTTTAACTAGACACATATTTACAAATTCAGACAAAGATCTTTGAGTTTGAGAGATTAATTTACTACGAGATGTGTCGTGTGCACACTAAGGCAGTAAACGAAACGTCTGAAGCCTTAAAGGAGGTTCACTCTTAGATGAAGCAAACATGGTTAGTAGAATAATATGCATCCAACTTACCTGCTTTATTGAATAGAATTGACTTTTTTTTTTTTGCACACACATAAGACTGCGTAAAATCCAGATAATAAAAAAGCCATCAGGCTCATACAATAAACCTCCCGTCCCTTAAGGAGAAAAACAAACAAGTGACAAAAGAATAAAAACTAAACTAAGATAAATTGGGATTAAAAATAAATAAATAAGTAATTACAAAAAAAGACAACAAAAGCACACACAATAAACAGAAGAAAATTGACCAATCAGTAGACAATATCCAATAAAAACAAAGAAATACATAAAAAAAACAATGACAGAAAAAGGGAAGGAAAAAATATATATAGACATATCAAGAAACGTCTTAATGTATTTTCACAGATAAAATAATTCATTGTTCTTTTTCTTAAACTGCTGGTTTATAGTTACAGAACTGTCACAAATCCTATCAGAAATTGTCTGATTTTTACTCGTGATGTTTCTTTGTTCTCTCCTGTTGGTCCTTTAAATTGGCAACATTTAGCAGCTAAATTTCTGAAATTATATCATTTAATTTTACAAATTATTTCCATCAAATAGAGTACACACATATATATATATATTCTTTTCCGTAGAGCCGCTCCCAGGCTCTGAGTCAGTTTCTATGTGTGCTTTTCATGTTTGCTACATAGAGAGCTGTGCCTCCAAATCAGCTGCTTCAGTGTAAGGCCCAGCACCTCCAGCCTCAGCCGCAAGCCAAGCCCCAACCTCTGGCTCAGCATCAGCAGCCCTCAGCGGGCAGGAGATCCCACCGCACCCTGCCCAAGGACCAGACCCAAAGCCAAGCCCCAACCTCTGGCTCAGCATCAGCAGCCCTCAGCAGGCAGGAGATCCCACCGCACCCTGCCCAAGGACCAGACCCAGCTGCTGTCACTGCAGCACGACCACAAACACCGCGAGAGAGAGAGGCAGAGAGAGAAGCCGGTGGCAGCTGCTGGCCCGAAGCTAATGGCTAATGCTGTGACTACAACTGCTGCTGCTGCTGCTGCTGCTGCATCTTCATCATTATCGTCGTCATCGTCCCCGAGCCGCCCTGCAAACAGTCAGCGCTCAGCGGTAAAACCCGCCTTCTGCAGCCAGCTACAACCGTTTATTCGCTCTGTCTGCCTGTCTGTGTTTGTCATTAAGTCAAGTTTATATTTTCAAATTTACTTCTTCTTACTTTCATTGTGTTTTTTTTTTTTTTTTNTTTTTTTTTTTTTTCTTTTTTCATCTTCCCGTTTCCCTACCCTTTCAATCCTAATGAGTGTCAACTTCATTCTAATCTGACATAGGGAAAAAAACAAACAAGCGACTGTTGCAAAATGGCTGAGATAATGGATGGATGGATATCGGGGTTGTAGTTACACATAAAAGCAAAATTAAACCAAAATAGTTGCGCAAATAACATTCAAGCATTCAATTCTAATGACACATTTTTGTTTGACTACCTGAAAAGGTAAAAAAAAAAAAAAAAAAANAAAAAAAAAAAAAAAAAAACATTTGAAGGAGGAGTTGTTAGATATTCAGTCAAAAAGCTGCTTGGATTTTGAAAAAATTTTATTATTTCTTTTTTTTTCAGTGTACATTTTTGATCAAGTCCTCTATTAGTTTGTTTTCACTCTTGGCCCAAATACTTGAGTGTAGAACCCACTTTTTTTTTTTTTTNTTTTTTTTTTTTGTCTTTTTTTTTTAATCGTTGCTGTCATTTCTGTTGAGTTTCACAAACAGCAGTGCTTCCTAACATCTGTATTTTTAAACAGATATAAATTTATTTTTTTTTTACTCATTTTGGTCACAATGTCGCACAAAAGGCACTAAAAGCCAGTCCTGGCTGAGTTTACAGCTTTCACCAAATGAGTGTTTCTGTCCTCTCGGTGAATTCACATGACGATGTGACGTTATTGCAGTGATAAAGTATTTTTACTGATGAATACTAGGGCTGTAACGGTTCCTCTTAAAAATCTTTACCAACCCCAGAATTGAGAATGAGTTGTCCAACATGCTCTTAACACAGATCGTTGAACGTTTTGGACTGGGAGATGTTAATGTAAATGTACTGAACTCAAAGAGGAAACAGTCTTAAAACCACCAAAGTTTGACAAGAAGGATTATGATGACCTTACTTCTACGTTCTGTATCTCCTCAAGTTCCCTCCCCTCTGACTTAAGCTGCTCTCACGCAATCAGCATCAAATCGCTTAATACCACATAAAATCATTTATCTTATGGACAGAATGTTGACACCGGATTCATTAGCAATTCGATGCCTGCAGCAAAGAACGACTGAAAAAAGCCCTGAGCTGCTGTTCAGAGTCCAGATATTTTGAACTTTGGGCTAGTTTGACACTGACCTTTCACAGGGTGATGAGTTTCATTTAGATCTTCACTACGCGACTGAATTTTGAATGTGGCAGATGCAATATTCTTTCCTGCTTCTCTACCTGCACATTTGCGTTTATTAGCATTCTGCATGTCCTGTAAAAGATTTTGATCGCAGTGAGACTCCTGATTTTTAAAAAAAGAAAAAAAAAGGATTATGTCGGTCTGTACAAACACACAGACATCTCACACAAAAATCTTTTTTTTTTTAGATGGACCTCCAGGAATCAAACTTAGCTAGGCTGCTGTTGGCTGCTGGTCTGCCCAGTCAGATGCACTCCAGGCTGGGCTCTGGGAGCAGCTCTAGCCCCTGTACCCCGGCCATGCAGAGAGCTCACCTCAACCAGGTAACCACAGTAACATGTCACACGCATACATGCTAATTACATTCAGTAATTTATATTCTGTTCTCTCCTTCTCAGCTCTTTCATTTTTGCTTTTACCCTAAATGCTCTATTAGTGGGTGGGGCCTTTATTTACCTCAACTTTGGAGATAACTCGGCCAATATTGGAGACAGGCTTTTATTAGAGACAGGCTTTTATTAGAGACAGGTCTTTATTTCTAATTTTGCCGACGGACAAACCCATAACTGCATAAAAACACACCACCACAAGGAGAAGATGTCAGTGTGAACATACCTCCAAGAGCTTTTAGAAAGTTCATTTTCATCCATTTTTCCTGGTTAGTGATGACAGCGGAGCGTCACGTTTCCGGCTTTCTTTCATGTTGAGCCGGTCGTGCCTTCTGCCTGGAGGGATGATGGCTGGAGAGGGTTTTAAGTGGTTTGGTATCAAATATGGCTGCTGTCATCTGGTGGCAGCAGCACGTTACAGTAATAGCTTCCTGGGCCAGTAAAAGACAAACACCAAACCCGCCTTTATATGAGACCGGATTTTATTTCGTCCTGCTGACTCCCCCCTGATGTTTTAAATTGTAGTGATTAGTTTATCTGTATAAATACTGACTAAAAATGTTTTTTTCTATCTTTAGTATGAAGCAGTGAGGGTTGTAATTGATGAGAATAGATGTGTTTTTTCCCCCAGAATGCCAACCTGCGCTCCACTCGAGATGCACCCCACAGCAGCTCTATGTCTGATATGATCACCTCACCGCTATCCCCCTTTTCCCCCCTCTCCCCCCTTACCTCACTAACTGATGATGTCTTCTGGGACTCTGCTGAGACGCCACCAAAGGTTGGTAACATCTCCTTCTTTAGGTTACTGTCCAGCTTGTTAGATGACTGGCACAAATGGCTGTAAATTAAATTGATACCGCTCAAAAGTTTAGAATCATGTCATTGAAGTATTTCTTGCTATTTTGTTCAATAATAGTATTTTTTAAATTATATGAAACAAACACCAAAATGTATTTTAAGATGTTTTATTTAGNAATAATAGTATTTTTTAAATTATATGAAACAAACACCAAAATGTATTTTAAGATGTTTTATTTAGTGTTTCAAATATTTAGGGGAAAAAAAATAGTATTTTAGTGATTGCTCATCAAAATTTCCACCGTGAGATTTAATCTCTGCTTTGTGAATGTGAGGCATCAGTTTCTAGAGCATCAGGGAATAATCTAGAATTTCCTAATCTCCACATACAGCTTCTCTGCATGGATCTGGAATCATCTACAACTCATGTCATGATTCTAATTATAAAATGTCTTAATGTCTTAATTTTTTACAGCTTTTTGCAAATGATTTTAAATGTGTAGGTACATAGTATTAACAGACATTGCAGAATAATTTTATACATGCATACATATGAAACTAAACTAGTTTCATATGTATGCTGGAAACATTGATTCTATGTGAAAGTCACACTTTTGAACGATAGTGTATGTGGTATATTCTCTTTTCTGTACATGACGGACTACCATTCTTACGCTTTATAAAAGAGGAAGTTGGTGTTATTGTTACATCAGGCATAGGAAGTAGCACACATCACGAGGTTGGTATACTGTGTGGTTGGCAGCATGTGTCATACCATGTATACTCATGTAGCTGTGTGTGTGTACGTGCGTGTGTGTGGGTAGTGTGAGACACTCGTACTAAGACTCCAGCCTATAAGTGAGACTTTTAACTCTAAATGGAGGTGTTGTATTCCGCTCATGCCAAGCTGAGGAAATGGTGCACACAGCACAAGTTTGGCATTCTGTGGGTGTCGTTTGAGGGAAAGGTGTGTGTGCGCGTGCATGTGTTAGGTTTGAAAACAAGGCTTGTCATGACTTTCCTCAACACTAAACCCAAACTAAAAACATTCTAGCATTGTCATAAACGCCTTTTGAATCACACATCATTCTGTCTCTCCCTTTCGTTTCCCCTCTTTCTAACATTATGCCCCCCCGCTGGGTGTTTTACGAATAGAAAGTGCCGTTAGGTGTGTTTACTCACAGAACAGCATATGGAGTTGATCTAACAAGTAATAACTTCTACAGAAAGAGGCAGACAGCCTTATAAACCTGTCTGTTTACTATGTTATACTGCTGAACTAACAGGCGGCCACATGGAGTCGATAGAGTAGTTAATAACTCACTTCTCTCTCTCTCTCTCTCTCTCTCTCTCTCTCTCCTGTGCTGCAAATATGGTGACTGAGCTGCTTTTAAAGACGATGCTGACTTTCAAATGTTTAAAATATTTACTTCATGAAACCCGTATTGGAAAAAAAAAACTGCCAAATTTTTTCACTTTTTTCATTTTTTCAAAAAAATTGTTCACTACCTAATTTAAATACGACCAATTTTGCATGTTTGAACCTAATATATTCAATTTTCATACACGTAACATTTCTGGCAATCATTTCCCAAAGCATACTACTGGAACAGTGAATTAAAAATGTTTTTCCTACCTTCCAGACCTCCATTGGTTTCAGTTCATTCTGCTATTAAAATCAACTTATTGATACTGTAAACGTTCTTGGTTCTGTAAACGTTCTTAATTTTAGCATTTAAGCTCAATAAAAAGCTTGGAGTGAATGTATGCCTCCACCCAAAAGAAGACCTACGTTTATGGAAAAATTTAAAGGACCGTGACTTCATAAGGCTGCGTAACTATTAGCAGGAGAAACATGGATTTTTAAGGTGGGTGTATCACTTGAATATTTGATTTTGAAAGATTAAGAGATTTAGCAAAATATCAGGAAAGCTGAAATACAGTTTTATCCTTTGGGAAATGATTGTCAGTAACATAACATGTAAGAAAATTGAATATATTAGGCTCAAACATGCAAAATGGGTGGTATGGTCCTTTAAGTTTTGAATGGTGAATATTTAGCACAGGACCTGGCAAGAAAATAAAATTTTAAAACATTTTTTTTGATATGCAAATGATCATCATCATTGCTGTCAGTTTAAATGATTTAGCAGTTGAGTCATCCTAAACAAAAACTTTGAGGATTGTATGACCGTTGTATCAAGTTTATACATTGATAATTTGATCATTTATTCTTCCTTTTGACCCCTCTCCAGGGTATAAGAAACAAAGAAAAAAAAAGAACATACAACCAGCGCACAACCAAAGATACAAACCAAACTACTTTGCACATACATATAAGTTGATTGCATTTAGAAATTAAAAGCTGCACAATAATTTCTTAATAAACTTAACCAAACTAAACAAACCTTTAACATTTCTTGTGCCCGTCAACTTTTTAAACTTTTAATTAAATTATTCCCATCCTCCTCCTCCTCCTCAAAAACAGAACAAATAAGCACATGGTGAAACTCATCACCTTGCATTGCTTTGAAATCTCCGTTTTACTTTAGATAAACTTCGCCGTACGGCTTGCGAGTTGAATATTCTGCCACAACAGAGTCAGGAAATGTTCGACATCAAGCCCGCCGCAAGCATGTGCGAGATATGTGTGTGTTCAGGAGGACCAGATGCAGGATGTGGACGACTTGTCAGAAGGATGATAGGTATTCCCACAGGTCACTTCCTGCTCTGCCAGGCGTGTCTTCCTTTTTGTAACTGGGTCATGTGATCCAGGAGATGAGCGGTCAAAAGGTCCCCTGCTGGTTGGTGGGATAGAGAGTTTCAGGGGAAAAAAAAGGAAAAGTCCAGTGTCAAAAACTTTGCAGCATTTACACAACAGAGCCAGTATCGATGTCACAATGTAGTTTCTGACGTGTCGTCATTTATATTTGATTTCCACGGGTTGCAAAAATGCTGAAAAACATTGAGAAATATCCTCTTTGTAGAAACATTTTATCAGTCTCTCATCTAAGATATTTCTTCGCCGTATGATGTGTAAGTTCGTGGCTCTGAAAAGTTGAGAGTTTGCAGCAAAGTTGAGATGATGAGGAAATGTTAAGATATATAATATTTTGAGTCATAAATATATCCCTGTGGGTTATTTACTGCACTTTGCTTTGCCTCTTTGCCCTTTCAGTTATTAGAAGTTGTTGTTCCTGGTGTTTTCAGAACCACAGAAAAATTTCTTTAATTACTTGCAACCTCAGACAAGAGATTCTCATGAAGATGACTTTCAAATGAAGGGCACATCATTAAAAAAGTGAAGCAAAGGAGACCGCCATCATTATGCATGTGTCCATCATCCATTTGTTTCTGTCTTCTGTGTAAAACTGATTCTCTTCCTTTCACTGTCCTGCATAATCGACACCCTCCAGGTCCCAGAACGAACTACCTCTAAGTTCTACTGTAGGCAGCTGGTGATGGGACACAAGAGGACGGCTTCAAGGTAAAAAAAAAACACAAATACTAAACGTTCAGGCTCTGTTAAACTGAACTAATGCAAATTTCTGCTCTGCAGCTTTTGTTGGGGAGATTGACTTGAATTTGTCTGCGTATAGTCATGTGAAAAAATAAATAAATGGAGTGTCATCTGGTTTCAGAAGTGAGTTGGGTGCTGTTGGGGAAGTGGCAAAGACACGAGGTTAGAAAAATGACAGTTCAGCTGCCCAATTACTGTAAATCCATGTGGTTAACAATCCAAATAAGACGTAATGGTGTAACTTCTGTGTTAAAAGTCCTTTATTCAAACATGAAGGATCATCACGTTGCATATCAGAAGAAATGTACGGTGGACAGAAATGACTTAGTTGAATGCAATGATTTTCTTATTGTCTTCAGAATGACAAACTGTCATTCCAACACTCTTAAATCACAATCTTATATCAGCTGGACTGCCACTAACACAGTACGTCTACCTGCTCGCTTATCTTATACACTGATCAGCCACGACATTAAAACCACCTGCCTAATATCGTGTAGGTCCACTCGTGCCGCCAAAACAGCTCTGAGCGTGGAGGCATGGACTCCACAGACCTCTGAAGGTGTCCTGTATCTGGCACCAAGACATTAGCAGCAGATCCTTTAAGTCCTGGAAGTTGTGAGGTGGGGCCTCCATGGATCGGACTCATTTTTCCAGCACATCCCACAGATGCTGGATTGGATTGAGATCTGGGGAATTTGGAGGCCGAGTCAACACCTTCAACTCTTTGTCATGTTCCTCAAACCGTTCCTGAACAGTTTTTGCAGCGTGGCAGGAAGCGTTATCCTGCTGAAAGAGGCCATGACATCAGGGAATACGCTGCCATGAAGGGCTGGACTTGGTCTGCAGCCATGTTTAGGTGCTACGTGTCAAAGTAACATCACATGAATCAGGACCCAAGGTTTCCCAGCAGAATACCGCCCAGATCTTCACCCTGTCTCCGCTGGCTCGCCTTCTTCCCATAGCGCATCCTGGTGTATCTCTTCCCCAGGTAAACCATGCACACACACCCGGCCGTCACATGATGTCTAGGAAAACCTGATTCATCAGACCAGGACACCTTCTTTCATAATCACATGTTGGTCCTTGTCAAAGTGGCTCAGATCCTCACGCTGCACATTTTTCCTGCTTCAACACGTCAACTTCAACAACTGACTGTTGACTTGCTGCCTGATATATCACACCTTGATGTTATTCATTCACCTGTCAGAGGTTTAATGTGGCTGATCGGTGTGTGTTGATATATATATGCTTTAGCTGCTCCACAGTAGGGTTAGTAACAGTTTTGTGTTTGAATGTGAATTTTATCTGGATTTCAAGAGTTTGGCTATAGCACGAGCTGACAGCTTAACACAGTAAATATGATAAAGATAAAATACATCTCCCTATCTTGAAATCGATTAGTTAACAAAAATTACTCTGAAAAGTGCAAAAGTACATTCTGTATTTGTTATCTTTGAAACGGGAAGAACAAAAAGGGGAGATGACTAATTCTTATTTGTCACAGCGTTATCCTTTAAAATCAGCTGGAATGAACTGTTAATTGTTGCGCTTTGTGTAAATCTATGACTGCACGCTCAACGTACTGGGACACACACACCATTAGAGAACAATCGGCCACGGTTAGATCAGATCAGATCAGATGACTACAGTCGATTAAAGGAAACTAATGGTGAGGAAATTGGGTCATTGCACCAGCAGCATGAAGGATACAGACAAGAATAGAAAATATACAATTATAATGCTGATCATAATTTAACACACTTCCTCTGCCTGTGTGTGTGTCTCTCTCTCCATCTAGTGGTAATCCAGTGTCGGCAGCAGATAACAGTGGATGGTCTGTGTCTCATGGAAACTCCTCCACCAGCAGCAACCACTCAGGTGAGTACCTGTACCTGTACTACCTCATATCCCTCACACCATCACTCTGCTGATGCATCGACAAAAAAGATAAACCTCAGATCAGCGCAGAAACTTTGGTCAAAGAGAAAAACTGGGTAATAGTGCCCTTTTTTTTTTTTTTTNTTTTTTTTTTTTTTTTTTTGTAGATTATAATAAACCTAGTTCCCAGGACAGACTCTGTTTAATCTGTTTCGGTTCAAATATATGTTAAAACAACATTATTTCGGTCTTGGAATTTAAAGGACCGTACCATCAATCGTGTATAAATATTAATATAGAATTTTGGGTTTGGTTAATTACCATAAATAACTGTCACCAAAGATTACAAGCCTCTAACACAGTATCAGTGGTATTATTGTTCCTCAAAACTGCATTTCCTGTAAACCCCAATGAAGATGATGCATCGCCTCAATGATTTTCTCCATAGTTTTCCCAAAGAGAATAATCCTGTTGAAGGTGTTTTTTTTTTTTTTTAGNTTTTTTTTTTTTTTTAGCTTTTGCTCTGTCTGCCATCTGCCACGGCCAGAAGCTCTGAACACTTTAAGAACCATAAAGCATTCCTTTTTGTTCTCCAAACAAGTGCTCAAAAGTTTCAAAGCCACAGTATTAGTGTTAAGAGCGTAATGCTACTGCCATCTAGTGGCCAGCTATGGGACAACTTCATACACAACCCAAATCCATGAAAGTTAAAGTAGCCACAGAATGTCAGATCAGAACATTTAATTCTCTACAAAAGGTTCTGGTCCAGTTAGCTAGTTTAATTCTAAAGCATCTTCTAAAATAAAACACATCACATGCACGACCCTGCTGCTGCTCTTGTCAAACTGCATATTTACAACTTGTGTGTGTATGTGTGTGTGTGTGTTGTTTGCAGGTTACTTTAAGCTGGAGAGTCCTCTCCTTCAGCACCGCCTGCAGCAACACAGGAAGACACAGGAAAACTTAACCAGTGGAAATACACAAGTAAAATGTTTTAAATTACCATTTTTTTTTTCTTTCTTTATGAATTTCTCATAACTATGACCAAATTCTGCTCATCTAAAACACGTTACACACATGTAAACTACTCAAAGGTTCATCTGTGTAAGAAAAATCAACATGATGGATGCTGATTAACGTTTTCCAAACAAACTCTCAACAAATTCTTCTTGTAAAAGTTGGTTTATATGGTTTTCTTTATGTTCATTTGAATCACGTTAAAGAAAAATTATTTTAAATTAATGTTTTCTGTATATATATTAAACTTATATTAATTATTTACATTTATTCTCTCACACCCAAATCACACAGGCTGTAAAGTCAGCTCATGGTCGCCTCAACAAGGCCACAGAATACTCTTCCTCTAGTGACGAGGTCGGCAGCAGCGATGAAGAAGAGCAGAACAGGTGAGGTCTTCATCATCACTATATTCATTTCTTTCATGATTGTCTCCAATCATGAAGGAAGAAGTTCAAAAAGGAAGTGTGTATACCGTCTTTTTACAGGTTAATAGATTAGAGTGTCAAGTCAATTTTTCCAGAAAAATGTTCATTCTAGGAAAAAAAAAAAAAAATCCAAATACAATTTAGTACAAAAGTCTACAAAAATTATTAGAAAGTTGTCAGTTTTCTACTTGATTGTAGAAAATAAAGTCTCCAAAAATAAACAATGTGTCAAAAATGACTTTAGACTCCAAAAGTTTAAGAATTGGTCACATTTCTAATCAGGTCTTAGTTTACATAGCTAAACTCTGTGTGTTTAAAGATCTGGTCTGACCAATGGAAAAGGGAAATACTTCAGAGGAATACCTGATGGCATCGTCCTGCAGCCACACCGCAATCTGAACCAGGTAACACACACACACACACACACACACACACACCCTGTTTCCTGCTCTCCTCTCTTTAGCATTACATTTTCATGTTTAACCACTAGAGGTGCAATGTTCATGCAATGAAAAGATGATTTCTGCTGCTGGTGGCCTGAGATCATTAGATATACAGAAGTGTCGCACTTTTGGAATTATGGAAAAAAAAATGTACACGTTAAGTGCTTTTGACTGAGTTGAAAACTAAATAAAACTTATTTTGATCTACATTTGAATCTTTAAAGATATACAGTCGCTTTGTCCGTCCATGTGTGTGTTCTACAGATTTCCAGGGGTTCTGACGATACATACCTACTGCCAGACCTGCTGCAGAAAACCTCCTCCAGCCCTACCCACAATGCCCTGAGCCATCAGCAGCGAACGTGTGATCTCAGCTACTCACAGCTGCCCACAGCCCCTCGATCCCCCACACACCAGGACCAACACGTGAGTTTCAACACACACACGCACACACACTGCTTCAGGTGTTTTTTTTCTGGCTTATTTCAGTCTGTATTCCTGCAGCAGTTGCATTCAGGAAATAAAGGATATAATGATGATTACAAGTTTTAAGTCTTAAAAGAAAATTTATCTATAAGTGACAAAAAAAAAAAAATGTCTGTGAGATGGAATAAATAGAATGAAAATCAAAATTCTCTTGATATCATCGAGATATTTTGTAGAGTGATTAACCTAAATGGATTCAACAAAATCGTCATTATTAAAATCATATTTATTGTTTTTTTTTTTATATCTTGAGTGAATACTTGTACTAGTTTTTATATAATATAATGTAATACAACAGCTCTGAATAGTATGCGATATGCTTGTATTTTAACTTTTCATAACTAACAGTATTTC
The DNA here is from genome assembly GCA_014773175.1 of Lucifuga dentata. Taxonomy (NCBI): domain Eukaryota; kingdom Metazoa; phylum Chordata; class Actinopteri; order Ophidiiformes; family Bythitidae; genus Lucifuga; species Lucifuga dentata. Next base: position 41,989 of record VXCM01005862.1, read on the forward strand.
CTCATGCTAACTTTGCATGAGGAAATGCATATGGCAGTAAAGATCATATTTCATATACTGAAATACAATAAAACTCGAAAGAGCATCTCATTTTGATTGTATTTTAAGAAAAAACTTGCAGTTATCAACAACGAAATATAATTGTTTTTGCTTTATTATATTTACCAGTGATCTCATGTTCCTTTATTTTTCATTAAATATGTCTTACAAGCTTCCTTAAATCATAGTTGTAATATTTTTCTTCTACAGATTCAGCAGGAAACCATACAATTTTTAAATAATTGTCTTTATTGTTATTTTATTCACTAGGCTGTCGGCAGTCCTACTGGTAAAATCACCTCTTCATCCTCCTCTTCCTCTTTTCTGCCCTTCATTGATCCGAGACTGGTGCCGATGTCGCCACCACAGAGTCCTAGTGAGTACAGATACGATATGAAACGATACGATAATACTTTAATTGATCCTGGGGGGGAATTTGGGTGTTGCAGCAGCAAGTATAGTGTAGATACAGACAGCCTTCATAGTCAGAAGGTAAAACAAATAATAATAGTAATAGAAATTTTTTCTTTAATAATTAATATTAGATGTAATAATAATAATTAGGTAATTAATTTAAGAAGAATAATAATAGGATTTTAAAAAATTAGTTAATGATAAAAACAGAGTAACTAGACAATATATACAATACAATATAATAATAATAAAAACAGAGTTTACAAAGTGCTTTGACAGACAAAGCAATACAGTATAACAGCAGAAAGCCAAACAGACAGGCAAAACAAGAGCAGGACAAAATTCAGGTAAAGTTCAGTTAACTACCGTTAAAACAAGGACACAAATGATAGACAAGGGAATAGATAAAAACTAAAATAGAAAATAAAAAGTAAAAAAA